>PVIA01004684.1:0-131767 GCA_004024845.1 Tonatia bakeri
TAGCACAGGCCCCTTTGTTCCCGAAAACGTGCTCCTACCGTCTGTTTTTTTCAATGTCTGGTCAACTTCTGATGTCCTGTTTTCATAAATGTTGTGATATCGGTGGTCTCCTGTTCTGTCTCTCCTCAGATCGGCCGAATTCTCCCCAGAGCAGTGGAGAAGGGGATCAGGACTCCCCCCACATCGCCGCCATCTTCCCTCCCGAAATAAAATTATTTTCTTGAATCCAATATTAGAATGTTAGTTTTATTAATTAGAACAATTGTGTAAAAGAGGCCATCTCTTTAGTTTCCGCAAGTTTAGAAGCAGCAACTGCCAAGAACAGAAATGGAGCAACTGTAGCAGAGAGGTCTGACCAGATCCTTCCACAGAAGGGTAGAGGGGAGGGATTCCAGAGAGGGCTAAGGAAGTACCTCTTCAATCCAGAGACATTGGATTGAAATAGCAGCCCAAACTGTGTAGCAGGCTTCCATACCTCTGGGAAGGTAATGCAGCTCAGGACACAGCTCGTACAGAACACATGCATAACAAGTGACACCCTGCCCCAGGCAGAGACACTGTGTACATGAGTCCAGCTAGCAAACTGTTCCCACAGACCAAAAGACCCTACTACAAGTTTACGAGCACGTACGGGATTATGAAAGGGGACTTTAAAAATGGAGTGTACAGGGAAACTCTCACTTTTGCTTCCCCTTGCTACCTGGTCAGGGGTGGGAGGCCCAAGTGTTTCTGGAGGGTTGGGCCTTGGAGACATGTGGCCAGGCAACAGGCCTGTGCCCTTTCCCACCAGGAGAAGCAGTGGCAGGAGTGGTGACTGGTGCAGCACTTAGACCCTGCTCAGCTAGCCACATAGATGCACCGGTGAGCCAACAGCCACAGGACGCCATGCAAGCCCTTGGCCAGAGGGCAGAGGCTGGAGGATAGGGTCTCTCACCAGCAGGGCCAGTAGGCCGCTGGCACTCACACACTTCTGGAGACCTGGGGCCAAACTGGGACTGGGGACCAGCTTAACTATCTGTGTTTCCCAAAGGATGATATACTTTTTAATAATTTCTCAATCATGCTGTTTTATTTTTTTTATTGTTGTTCAAGTACAGTTGTCTCCATTTTTACCACACCATGTCCCCCCGCCCCGTGCCCCTCCCATCCTTGCTTCCCACCCTCGAACCTAGGCCCTTTGGCTTTATACACGTGTCCTTTACACATGCTCCTTGATGGTCCTCCCCTTAACATCCCTCCCCCCACTCTGGTAACTGTCAGTCTGTTCTTTTTTTCAGTGTCTCTGGTTATATTTTGCTTGCCTGTTTGTTTTGTCGATTAGATTCCACTTATAGGTGAGCTCATAGGATGATTTTTTAAATGAAGAAGGGATTCCAGGTGCAGCCTTGAACTGATCAGGCAGAAGGTGGAGGAGTTAGTTGCCTTTAGGTGTTTTAAGGAAATGGGCTTTAAGGCTGAAGCTCATTATTTTTCCAACATTGTGTAGTTTTTAAATACACAAGGCTTTTCTTTTTTCTCCATACTTCTCCCCCAGAGTTTATGGATGACAAGCAACAGAACTCCATGTGGCTGGGTGGTAACACTGTGTTTTCTGAAACAGTTCAGCCTGATGGAATTCAATAGATCATTCAAACTTTGCTTACTTTTTGTTCAGGATCTAGCAAAATATTTTCAGTAGTGAGGCACATTGAAATACCATCTTTCAATGACATATTTTTTCTAGCCACTATCTATCATCTAGGATAAATAAATGATCAGGATCCTTTAAAAATTATGTTTCTAAATAGTAGTTGATACAGATACACACACAAACAAAATAACACATACCATATGTTAATTTATCCAATGTGTGATGTATAATATAGAATATACATTTATATGTAAATTAAATCTGTGTAAATATTTTAAAAAATCAACTATCTGCTGGTTTTAAATAACACCAAACACCTTGATTAAATTCTCACAAAACTACAACAAATCATATATTTAACATTAAATGTATGCTATTTTATTGGAATAAAGTTTCAAAGCAATTGCCCATTAACCCCCCCAAAAAATCTGACATATTCTTTGCTAAGAGTGATCACCCTCCTCTTAAACAGAAACAATAACCTACAGTATAAAAATATAATATTGCATATGAATTTATGTTTATTTCTTATAAACTTTTATAATATTTTAATATTCTATACTACTTAACTACACAAGTAGTAAGATATAGAAAATAATGTTCTATATTTTATACATCAGTTTTAGTTTCCAAAACACTACAGAGATATAGAAAACTCTAAAAGAAAACAAAAACAAAACAAACAGTAATGAAACTATTATTCTAAAAGATTAAGGAAGGGAGTAAATCACTTAACAAATGTCATCTAATATATTTCACCCTGCTCAGAAATAGTTTACCTACGTCTCTAATTCTAAGATAATAATGATACTTATGGTTTAGATTGATCTGGTACTATTTGTTGAACTAATTTAATGTAAATTAATAAAACAAAGATACAACTTTCAGCTATTAAAAATCTGGAATCATCATTAATAATAGGGGAAAGCCACTTCAACATGTTGATATGTATTCTTTCAATAATATTGTCTAACTAAAATTTAGGACTAAATTGAAGCCTTTAATATAGCCAATGTATAGAGGTTTTTCTGAAAAAAAAAAGTTTTCTGCTAATGATATTTTAATTAATTGACATAGGTGATTCTTTAAGAAATTCTAAAAATAAATACATATCTTGAAAAACTAAAAGAAAACATATTGCACTTAATAAAATCAGGTGATAAACTTAAAAGACACAATGTGGTTTTCCCCAATATTTGCTTTGCTTTTGTTTGATAGTCACTTTAGTCAGAGACACATCGGGTTTCATCTGCAGCAGGATATTTAGTTATTTCAAAAAAATGGAACACTTTTTAGCAAAACAGAATACAGTGTTACTAACACTTTGCAGAGAGAGAGATGTAAATACTATAGGTCCAGCGATGACTGCAAGAACTCTGGGATACACTACAATCTTTTAAAAGTTAAGTGTTCTTAGTTTTCAATCTCTATCTGTTTTAAGTCAGAGAATTCTGTTTCTACCGACCAGCCAATGAATTATCTTGACTAGGACCACTTCTGGCATTTCCTCAAGTACCTGCAGTTCCCATTCTGGCTGTAATATATCCCGCAGTGTGGGCAGATGGCTCCAAAAATTTGACTAATGAGGACAGCAGTGTTCTCTTTTGACACATTGTGAATGGGTGCTACTTCAGACCAAAAATAACACCTTTCCCAATCTGAAATGTGAAGACTTCTTAATCAAGTGTTCTTTGTAAAGAGTGGTATCTCAACCTTCTCGCAGATCCTGCTTCTTTTTAAAACTAGTGACGTTGTGTTGAGAAAAAAATCCTTTTGAACATTGTATTTCAGAACAGAAAGGGGATAGAAGGATGAGGTTCTGGGAGACAATTATATGTTAAAAAGCTACATTTGTATTCATATTGTGTATGGATCAATGCAAGGCAACTTCTAGCAGTTAGAAAGCAAATAAGCTAGAAAAATGCCTTTCCTTGAAGCAAAGTACTGAAAATCTAAAATGTGCTGTATGATTCTCAACCTTGAAAGTGTATATCCACAGCAGTATAATTGACACAAATTAAGTCTGACAGGTAGTTCAAAGAACGTTTAAAAATACACTCTTCTGCTTTCATAGAGTGTGCCAGGGAGTGCATACAATAGCAATAGAGTAACCTCAAAACTGCATCCCATTTATTTCATTAATCTCCAAAATTCACTGTGGGACAAAGAGATTAAGAAATGTCACATCTATTCAGACATGTTATAGGACAAGTCAAGTCATATAGTTAGGCATATTTGTGAGAAAAGGTAAAAAGAGAAAGTGAAGTTAAAAATTTTATTATTTTAAAATAAACTCATAAAAGATCTTAAGTCAGACAACATGAAGGACAAAAATCTGTCTTCAAAATTTGTTTCCTCATGTGAACTTTTAAAAAACTTGATTATAATATAATATAATATAATATAATATATAATATACAATATACAATATATAATATGATGTATGATGTGTGACATATGATATATAACATATACTATATAATATATAATATATATGAGGTTTGTCAATAAAAAGTTCAACCATTGTTACTATTAACAAGAAAGGTTTCCATGCCATCAGTGTAACCAGGCAGCTGTGGAAAGTGGACTGAAATGCACATGTGTGAACAATGATGCTTCACTATACTAGTGAGTGAGGGTGGTAGATGCCATTGAGTGAACAGTATACTGTGTGGCTGTCGCATTCAAAATGACTGAGCAAGTAGAGCAATGAACTTGCATCAAATTTTGCATTAAGCTTGAACATCCTCCACAGAAACTATTTGGATGATTCAGATGCCACAGCTATGGGCAACTAGTGATTAGCAGCTTCATCCTGACAATGCACCCACTCAGGCATCACATCTCATGCAGGAATTTTTGGTGAAACATCAAATCACCCAGGTACTCAGCCACCCTACACTCCAGATTTGGTGCCCTGTGACTTCTGGCTTTTCCCAAAACTAAAATCACCTTCAAAAAGGAAGAGATTTCAGACTACCAATGAAATTCAGGAAAATACAATGGGGCAGCTGATGGAGACTGGGAGAACTGTGTGAGGTCTCAAGGTGCCTACTTTGAAGGGGACTGAGGATGTTGTCCTATGTATAATGTTTCTTATGTCTTCTTTAATAAAAATCTCTATTTTTCATACTACATGACTAGATACCTTCTGGACAGACTCTCTTTCCATATATATGTATATACACACACACACACACATATATATTCATATTTACAATTGGTAAGAAAAATTTATCTTTTTATTCTCACATGTAAAGCAAACTCTACAACAGAGAATAAAAAATCGCCAGTGGCATAGTATGTATCCAGATGGTGTAACCTATGTATACCTCAAAAGCAGGAGCACTGTGCAGAATCTCTGCATTAAATATAATTCAAACAAGCAATTAACCAAGACTTACAGAATAATTATCATAAGTAATGTATGTGAGAATTAGTCTGCAACAGAGTATGGGAGAGATTCTTTTGAAAGATTATTGTCAAAAGTAAGCAAAATATATTTTAAAAGTATAGTTTTGAAAATGTATTAGAGAAATTTTCACTATTCACTTCCATATTTTCAAGAATGATGTTGTGCTTTTGTTATCACAGTCAATTATTTGAATAAATAAATAAAGAGCCCATTATTCTATTAAGTGGAATTTAGGAATAAATAAACCTTACTGAAGTAAGACTTAAGTCACCTTTTCCAATTAATTTTGAGACAAAGAAGCAATAAGTAATTGGGATCCTCTGAAGATTAGTGACGAGAAATCAGGAGTACAACAATGCAGAAGTCTAGACACAGTCAGGATGATGGCAACTGCTGATCCACAAGCTTCCACTGAGATAACCTCCTGAGACCCGCTTCCACATGTGCAATATTCTACCTGCCTATGGCCATCCAACCCCCACAGTATTTGCTGACAAGAGATGAAGAGACTTGAAGATAGTTAACACAGCAGAGCCTGAATATACAAGGTGAAATTATTATCAGCTTCATACATTGAGGCACTTACTCCTTGAGAGGCTCCTATATTGTAAAATATTAACACCAAGGTACTGCCCCTTTACACTCTAAAACTGCACTTCCACCACCTAAAAACTGCTTGTTCTTTTAAGTTATGAGTGTTTAATTTTGTCCATTTCCCACACCACTGATATGAGCCCAGTATTTTATACTCATTTATGTAGTTTATTAATATTTTGTTATATAAATAATATTACTATAAAAATTCTTGTACATGTACTTTTATGACAATACAGAGTTTTTTTTAGGGTAAGTGCCAATAGGTTATGTATCAGCAAATTTAATAGATAAAGGAAAATTGTTTTTTCAATTAAGCTGTGCAAATCCTTATGCTCACCAATAAAGTTTATGATTCCTCAATGATCTATATAGTTATCAGTACTTGGTATTGTCACACTTTTTATTGCTTTGCCAATCCAATGGATGGAAAACTAGGAATTTCAAGTCATTAAGTGGCTCTGCATTTTGTTTCTGTAAAAGATGACCTTGTAAATATTTTTAAGAATTTTCACATATCTGTACTCATTATAGAAAGCTTTTGAATGTCATGGTACTAATTTTGCTCTCTCCACACACACATACACACACACACACAAGTACACAGATATATGTGCTATGAAACACTGTATATTTGAACTCAGAAAGAATATTTTTGCTTATTTATATCCCTCAAGGAGTCCAGTTCTTACATAACCTAAAAGATAGAAATTCGATAAATAAATATCTCTTAATTAAGATATCAACTTGAAAAGGCCTGTCATAAATATTACTTCTAATTTCAAGAAAAATCCAAAGGAAGCATATTTAAATTTTCCCAAGATAAAGATACTTTAATATAACTCCTCCCACAGAAATTTAAGTGTGCAAGTAAGAACATGACTATCTCTATTTAGTAATCAAACAACATAATAGATTAAACATTTTGTAAGTTGGTGTCACAGTTTGAAGTGCATATCTGTACAGATTTTTTACTAGTAAGATACTTAAACACCGAGTTAATAGGAGACATTAATGCTTGTATTTTACAGCTAAGGAAACAATCTCAGGCACTTTGAACTACAGAATTACATAGTCCCTAAATGTCAGCCTATCAATAAATGTCATCTGACTATCTATTATCTATCATACTATCTATCTTATTGAAGTATAGTATATATGTAATAAAACTCAGCCTATAGATTTCTACAAGTTAGTTTTTTTTAGAATTTTCACAGAGTTGTGCAATCATTATTACTATCTAATTTTAGCATACTTTTATCAACCCAAAAGAAATCTCATACCCATTAGCCGTGACTCCATATTCCCACCACCATTAGCCCCTGGAAAAGATTAACGTATCAAGGAATATGTTGTTTAATTTCCACATATTTATGAGTTTCTTAAAATTATTTCTGTTATAGATTTCTCATTTAATTATGTATTTGTCAGAGAACATACTTTGTACAATTATTTATGTGTGCCATATAGCCTAATATATGGCCTATCCTGAAGAATGCTTTATGTATTCTTGAGATGAATGTGTATTTTATTGTTGGTTACAGATATCTGTTATGTCAAGTTAGCTGGTAGTGTTGTTCAAGTATTCTATTTCATTGTTTATCTTTCTCTGACTACCCTACCCATTATGGGAAAAGTTGCATTGAATTCTCTTCTCCAGCTATTATTGTTGAATTTTCTACTTCTCTTTTCAATTATGTCAGGTTTTGATTAATATTAGAGTTTATGTTGAAGGGCAAATATGTATTTGAAATTATTATATCTTATTATCATAAAATATACTTCTTTATCTCTAGTAACAATATTCTGTATCGAATTCTGTTTTGTCTGTTTTGGCCCATGCTCTCTTTTTTTTACTGTTTGCCTTCCTGATCTTTTCTCCATCCTTTCACTTTCAAATTATTGATGTCTTTGAATAACATATATGTCTCATAGATATCGTATGCTTGGAGGATTCATTTTTTTTATTATTCTACCACTGTCTGATTTTCTACTGGATATTTAATTCTTTTATTTTTAATACACTTATTAATAAAGTATGGTTAAACTCTGCCATCTTGCTATTTGTCTTTTATATGTCTTTTGTGTTTTGAGTTTTTATTCAACTATATCTCTATCACTGCCCTGTTTGTGTTAAATAGAAAATTTCCAGCATTCCATTTTAAGATCTTTATTGTTTCTTTTAATATATTCTTTTGAGTTACTTTTTAAATAATTGTCCTTAAGATTAAGAACATCATGCCTTAAAACAATCTAGTTTGATTAATACTATGAATTTTACTTTATTTTGTTTTGTTTAAAGTTAAGACTTAATTTATTTATTTATTTTTGCATTTTCTTAAGTGTATTTTATTGATTATGCTATTACAGCTGTCTTATTCCCCCCTTTATTCCTTTCCACTCTATGTACCCCCTCCCACCAGCATTTCCCCCCTTAGTTCATGTCAATGGTCATATATATAACGTCTTTGGCTTCTCCATTTCCCATACTATTCTTTACCTCCCCCTGTCTATTTTGTACCTACTATTAATACTTCTTATTCCCTGTTACTTTTCCCTCATTCTGCCCCCTGATAATCCTCCATGTGATCTCATTTCTGTGATCCTGTTCTTGTTCTAGTTGTTTGGTTAGCTTGTTTTTGGTTTTGTTTTTTCTAGGTTCAGTTGTTGACAGTTGTGAGTTTGTTGCCATTTTACTATTCATATTTTGGTCATCTTCTTTTTCTTAGATAAGTCCCTTTAACATTTCATATACTAAGGGCATTGTGATGCTGAACTCCTTTAACTTGACCTTATCTGGGAAGCACTATATCTGCACTTCCATTCTAAATGATAGCTTTTTTGGATGGAATAATCTTGGATATTATGCCCCTTCCTTCCACAACTTTGAATACTGCTTTCCAGCCCCTTCTTGCCTGCAAGGTTTCTTTTGAGAAATCAGCTGATAGTCTTATGGGAACTGCTTTGTAGGTAACTGTCTCCTTTTCCTTGCTGCTTTTAAGATTCTCCCCTTATCTTTAATTTTGGGAAATGTAATTATGGTGTGCATTGGTGTGTTAATTGTAATAGGATACAAAATCTGTGTTCCAATGTATCTTCATTTCCCTGTGTGCCTTTGTTCTGTGACTGACATACAAATAACATCTTCATTCATGATAAACCCACCAAAACAATTTTATAATTATTCCTTTATATACATCTCTTTTAAATCAAATGGAAGACATAGTTACAATTTTTTTCTATTATTTTTATTGTTAAATTCTTTTTATTGTTATTCTATTACTATTTTCCCAATTCCCCCTCCCCTTTGCCCTCCTCTGCCCACTCCATCCCTGGCTACCACAGTTAATTCCCACACTGTTGTCTAATACATGTTCTTTGTCTGATTCCTTCACCTTCTTTCCACCATTATCATTCTCCTTTCACCCCTCTGGTCACTCTCAGTCTGTTCCATGTTTCTATGCCTATGGTTCTATTTTGTTCTTTACTTTATTTTGTTCATTAGATTCCTCTTATAAGTGAGATCCTATGGTATTTACTTTTCACCAGCTGGCTTATTTCACTTAGCATAATATTCTCCGGTGCCATCCATGTTGTGGCAAAAGGTAGGAGTTCTTTCTTTCTGTTGCATAAAATTTCATTGTATAAATGTACCACAGTTTTCTTGATCCATTCATTTACTAACGGGCACTTAGGATGCTTCTAGCACTTGGCTACTGTACTTAGCATTGCTGTGAACAAAGGGGTGCATATGTTCTTTTAAATTGGTGATTCAGGATTCTTAGGTAAATTTTAAGTAGCAGAGTCATTGTGTCATTTATGGGAAACCTACAGCCAACATTATACTCAATGGGTAAAGACTAAAAGCTTTCCCTTTAAGATCAGGAACAAGACAAGGTTGTCTGCTTTTGCCACTCTTATTCAACATAATACTGGAAGTTCTAGCTACAGTGATCAGACAAGAAAAAGAAATAACAGGCATCCGAATTAGAAAAGAGAAAGTAAAACTGTCATTATACACATGATAGTGTCCATAGAAAACCCTGTAGTCTCCACCTAAAACTACTTGACCTAATAAGTAAATCTGGCATGATAGTGAGATACAAAGTCAACATTCAGAAATCAATAGCATTTTTATAAACCTGCAATGAAACATTAGAAAGGGAAACTAAGAATTCATTTATTCTGCCAGTTCAAATCTGTTTTTCAACTTCAGAATATCTATTTTCATGTATTTTTTTATCTGTGTAAGTATTCTCTATATGGTATCACATTGTTTTCTACTTAATTGTTTATACAAGGCTTAATTTAAATTTTGAATACATTGATAGTAGTGGATTCAAAATCTCTATCTAGCAAATTCAACATTTGAGTTTTTTTCAGTTTTAATTTTTGTTAAATGTATTTCTTTTCCTGTATTTCTATTTCTTTGAAGTTCTCATAACTTTTTTGTTGAAAATTAGACATTTTAAACAATATAAAAGAACAATTCTAGAAGTCATAGTAAAACTATTTCTCAGCTGTTTTTCCTATTTGTTTTATTATTTGTTTGGTTATTGTCATTCCTTGATTAATTCTGTAAAGTGTATTTGTGGATAGACACTGAAGTTCCTGTTTAAGTACCATATTTGTCCACTAATAATTGGACAGCGTTTCTATTAAATTCCTGGTGCCAGTAAGTCTCCCAGTGTTATCTGAGGAATTCTGTGTATGTGTTGGGTCATGTCTTCCATATTCAGGGAAACAATGTACAACTCTGTCTCAGCTATAACTTTCTGCTTGTACACAACATCCTTAAGATGAGCCAGAAGTGAGCATTCTCAGGTCTCTACTGAGAATGTACACAGCCAAGCACATGTGCATGGCCTTATACAGGGTTGGGAAAAAGTAGTTTCACAGTTATAAGTACACAAAGCATAGAGTTTATTCTTTTAATTTTTTAATTATTATATTATTTTCTATATGAACAAATATAAACCTACTTTTGCCTTACCTGCTACCTCTTTGGGTTGTGTTGGAGATTTTATTTATTTATTTATTTATTCTTTTATTGATTTCAGAGATAGAGGAAGCTGCATCCTGCACATACCCAGACCAGAGATTAAACCTGCAACTCAGGCATGTGTGCTGACCAGGAATCAAGCTTGTGAACTTTTGGCCTTCAGGATGATGCCCAACCAACTAAGCCACACCAGCCAGGGCATGTGTTGAAGATTTTCAAAGCCTTGAATGAGTATCTCATTCCCAATATATCTGTGTTATGATTTTGACCTGCTTATGTTTGTTCCAATTGATAATGCTATCTAAGACACTGCAATGTTAAACACCTTCCACTGATTATACTTTGACAAATGCTGTGGGAATAGGGTTTTCCTCACACAGTGACCTTTGAGTCAGGTCAAAGAAAGAATGGGGCTTTTCTCAGGAGCTGTCATATACATCAAATAGTGATAAATTTCAAGGAATAAATTGGGTTGTGGGGGAATGCAAAAAAAATATGACCCATCTAGGCTATGGTACACTAGGCTGTTGGTTTTAATAACCATATCAAATACCACACTTTCTAGACTGCTGGTTTTAGAGGCTGCCAAAGAACCTAGGGAGAGTGGGGGTATAAATAGAGCAAACAAAAATGTCAACAAACTTAATTTCTTTTTTCAGATTTATCTGCTTTTTTAGAACAGACTGTTTAAGAATTGTTGCAATCTTTCGGTTATATGATCAAGTTTTAAAAAAGTTAATTCTGACAGTTTTTGCCAATGTAGTTATTGCTTTTATGGAAATATGGACATTCACAGGTTTTTATATCAACATTCTTGAAGTGTTTCGTGCCATATTCTAACTTTAATTTTTAAATTCAACCTTAAGGTTTTTTTGCTATATCACATGGGAATAATGCCAGTGAGATAGATTAGGAAAACTGGAAGAATACACATGGAGACTAAATTAAATGTGCTTGAGAAAGTAGTTGTTCTCTGGAAATGACATGAACATTTGAGTCAAATGTCTTTGGTTCATATTCCAGTTAATTTTAAGACTTAGAGATTTTCTTTACCATCGCTGCACATAAGCTATCTCCTGCTTAAAAGGGTTAATAACATCTTCCAAAAGTTTGTCATAAACCTTAAATTATATATAGTGGAATTATAAGTTTAACTTCTGTATTAGGATTTCTAAATACAAGTAATTTAATTAATACTAAGAGATAATAGAACAAACTTTCATTAGAAATGTTAAAAAAAAAGCCTTTTTCTACATCTATATTGCATGTTGCCCAGAAGTAGAAATGTTTGACTCCTATCAGCAAATTGTAGTAGCAATTGCAAAAGAGAAGGACCAAAGGCTTTAATTTATTGATAATCTGATTTCTTTTAGCCAAATATTTTAATGTATAAAATATTTATTTAATGACATTAATATCAAAACATAGGGTTCACCCATTGTTAATGAAAACACAAAGCACCTTCAGGATTTTGTAAAGTTTTATAAGCACAGAGAGAACACTGACTTATCCTCGTATTTCAATCTGAGATTTTCTGAATCTACTTATGGATTCTTTGATATTAATGTGACTTGTCTAGAAGCTGAACTTCAAAGAGAAACCAATGTCATTAAGAAAAATATATATATTTTTCCTTTTCTCCCATCTTATGATCAAGTAAACTTTTGATCTCAACTCTGAATAGAAAAAAAAATATGTGTGTTTAAACTTTTTTCTCTTTAAAGAAAGACTGAAGGAAGACTTCAAAGAACCTGTTATACAAGGCATCATATCTTGCATTGAAGGTGTGATTTCTACAGTCCTCAGTTCAGCCCTCAGGGATACTGAGGGCTGAACTGAGCCCTCACCTTTTGCACAAGGTGAAGCAAAAATAGGTTTATAGTTGTAGGTGTGCAAAACAGTTTATTCTATTATTATAATGTATTAATTATTATAGTATTTTTCATACAAATAATTATAAACCTGCTTTTGTCTTATTCTGTGTACATCTATCACCAAATGGATACTGGACTACCTTAGATCTAACGATTTCTTAAAAATAAAAGTAGATTTGCAAAGACAGGATACAGGGTATAGAATTTAAAGCACCCAGTGCCACTATACAAACTACCAATTCTGTTTAAATTGTGTTTCTTCTATGAAACAACATCAGCGTCTTGTTTGTCCTTTCTTCCTTCTACAGAAAAAGAAAATCAAGTGTAGAAAAACTAGTGTTAACATTGTAACTTGAACAATATCAGGATATTTGTTTAATATATTTGGTTCTGAATTATCAACACCAGGAATAAAGGGATAGGGCAGAAGAGATAGAGAGGAAAAAACACATAAAATTACCCAGCAACCAGATTTGTATATGTAGGTATTTTTGAAAAATCTAGAAAAGTAGATAGGTCAGAATTATGTAAAAACATTTATTTGAGAATTTCTCATTAGTCTATTAGACTCAGAATACTAACCTTCTCCCAGTTTAACTTTGAAGTTTTATTCATTTTTAACTTTTTAAGAAGAAATTTGATCTCACCACTTATCAGCTCCCTAAGCATATAGAGATGCTTCATCCTATTCCAACCATCTGTTGCCTGAACCACAGCAGTAAACATTACTCAAAATGCACCCAAATGTTCCAAATATGTATTTTGATCTTTTTTTAAATTTTAAAATGTTAAAAAATGTTAAGAAAAAAATATATTCCGGAATGTCTGCCTGTATTCTCTTTACCAAAACTTGTCCCATATAGCTAATAATCATCTGTAGCAATTCAAACTTGTAACTCCCAATGTCCAGTTTCTTCTCTTATTCTTCAACTTCTGTGGAAGTCTATAAAGGAGGCCCTCCTACTATAATAAATAAATCCTAATAAATGAAGGAATAAACGAGTGACAGGAATACTCATTGTTTATCTGTGCAATAGACACTCTAGAATCACTAAGTAGTATCCCTTCTATTTCCTCTCTTTGTCAAGGTTTAACACACATCTGTGTAATTTCATATTCAGCTCCAAAATCATCAGCATCATTAATATAAGTTTTGCCACACAATAGTGAGAGCTTGGGACTTTCCCACAGATATGTAGTAAGTAATCTAAAGACTTAATAACTGAATAGTAAGAGGGCAAAGAGATATATATGTGAATTAAAATGGAAAATATAGCTATGAAAAACATGGCAAGATCCCAGGAGGCTGAATTAAAAGAACACATTTAGTCAAAGTGATTTGTGGCTTAAGTATTAAAAAAAAAAAAGGTAAGTTACAGTAATTCAAAATAATAAGTATACTTTAAACTGAGAAGTCTTAGAACCTCTGCAATGTGATAGGTAGAGTCATTTTTTTTAATTCCAACCAAGGCAACACTTGGGTTTTATTATAAACATATATTAAAGCTTGATTCAAAATTCTCCCCCTTCTATGTACTTAATTTTTCTTATTAACTTAAAATATGTAAATTTAAAGATACTTTCTTTCTTTTTCTATTGTTCAGCACAATTATCCAATGTCACTTTTAAATTTCTTCACACTTTGAAGATTGTGTTTGTTCTTAAGGAATTCTTCTTTAGGCGATTTCCAGGATTTAAACACATAGTATTAAAAACACATCAGAATCCAAGCAACAAAATTAATATTTTTAAAAGATTTTATTTATTTATTTTTAGAGAGGGAAGGGAGAGAGAAAGAGAGAGAGAGAGAGAGAAACATCAATGTGCGGTTGCTGGGGGCATGGCCTGCAACCCAGGCATGTGCCTTGACTGGGAATCGAACCTGCAATGCCTGGTTCGCAGCCGTGCTCAATCCATTGAGCTACATCTGCCAGGGCAAAATTAACATTTTTATAAAAATTATAACGAGGGCTCTAAGCAAAATTAATAGAAATGATACAATACAAAAACATAAGATTTTTACTGTACAAAAACATATTAAAAAACAAGCTAATTTTATATTTTTTAGGCATTGTTCAGAACAACTTTTTATAGTTCACAGGTAGTTTGAACACAGGTGACCAAGTCCCTCTATTCAACTTCAAGCAGTAGGTGGTACAAAATTATACATTCAAATTCATATCAATCCATGTCAGTTTTTTTTTTTTCATTTTTATCTATTTTGGCACACTTACAGTTACCATTTTTCATAAGTACAGGCTTAGGCACGTTGGAGAGAGAAATTTAGCACTTATGATTTCCCAGACTATTCCACTTAAAGTTGTATCCTCCTATTTCTTTCAATGTCAACACATAATTAATTTCTTCATAAATGTAATGGCTATCCAAAATCATCTTATTTGTTTCTTTCTTTACATGAAGGCCAGAACCTCTGCTGATTTTCTACTCATTCCCTCATATCTAGCAAAATACCTGGCTTCAAATAATTTTTAATGAACATATTTAAATAATGGACATAATTAATAATGAATGGATGTATGGATGAATAAAGAAATAGTCACTGAATTAATCTATGAAACATAATTAAAGCAAACTGAGATTATAGTACATTAAGAGGTAATAGTTAGTTTAACTTTAAACATAATTTCATACAAAATGTTGACTAGTGGCTTAATAACATTTGCCAAATCATAACTTTCCAATAAGTCAGACTTTCTTTCCCCTTCCATGAAGATGAGTCTCTGGAGTCATGTTCAGTTTACTACATTTTCTCCCAGCCAAATACGTTATTACTTATTTCATTTTGCATTATCTCCGTTTATACTAGCATTGCCCATGAATTTGTCTCTGCTCTTGACCATTCATAGCTACAGAATATAAAACAATAGCCATGTAAGTTCATTTTATTCATTTATTATTTATTTACTTATTTATTTTTTAATTTTTGCTGTTGTTCAAGTACAGTTGTCTGCCTCCCCCCCAACCCTGGGGTAGGGGGGGAGTTCACTCATTTTAAAAGCTTTCTATTGTACTTATCTTTAGCTTAAGGTTTGCAGAGTATGATTAATCAATGCCAGTTTGTCTGACAAAACATATTTTGTATTATACTATTATGGCCCAAAACTGTGCATAGGAAAAAAAGAAAAACATAGATTAAAAAAGGGAATTAGAAAAATATATGTTACAACAATGAAATCCCTTGGTCCTATGTCTCATTCACATTTTGCTCTTCTTACATTAAGACCCACTTCCTTTGTCCCTATATTCTCTTCTATATTAATTTGCATTCCCTGTATTTATATAAGAGTTTTCCCTTCTGGCCTGTTAATGGGATGCTCACTCATACTCCAAACTTGTATCTTATTAGCCTGAAAGAATCAATTCATTTCTCTAAGGGCCTATTTTGCTCCTAGGAAGTAACATAGTCTCCTGGAAGATGTATGATTAAAAAGAAATAACAAAACAAAAACTTTGTGTTTTTTATTAAGTCATATTTTTCTCCAATAATATAAATGACATAATTTAAAAAACATAACTTCCAAGCTGTGAAAATAACAGTAATCTGTATTTCCCATTAAATTTTGCTTAACCTTGGATTTAAGGAACTATAGCTTGGAAACAATGGTAGATCACAAGGTCTGCTACTTCCTATGGCTGTAGGGCTTGGAGGCTTGAACACTATGTCTACTCAGCATACTCCTTCCCTACATACAATACAGAGAAAATAATGAAAACAAGATCAAGTTCACAGATATCACCAATAAAAAAATAAAAAAAAATATCCTTCATTTATAATCCTTTCAAAAAGGAATCATGGTGAAGCAGAGCAATTACAGGCTTGTTTGTATTTACATTGAAGAATACCTAGGATAGGATTTGGAAGAAGCTTAAGAAACATCAACCTTTCCATGGCATGGATCAGTGATTCCCAGTCAATGCTTTGGTGTTAAAACACTATATTTCTGTGATACGAAATACAAAATAAATTTATTCTAGAATGCAAAGGGGTATTTTGCAAGTCATAGGGTCAGGACACCATATGAAATTTTATTAAAATAAACCAGACCACGTGATTATTTAATTCTAATAGGCTGGCCTGTTAGGCCCGAATTAAAAATATATATATTTAGTTGAAATCGCAGATACAATTATAAAGGAATGGTAAGTAGCTACTATAAGAGTTATGGAATGTCAAAGACAAGTAGATAGAACTAAGATTAAATTCCAACACTGTGTCCTATGTTCTTCACTTGTGAGAGTCATGTGAGATAACACAACTATAGCATTGACCATAGTGTTTGAAAATAGTTAATGATCAATAAGTAGTAAATTATAATTTTTATTTTTATTTTTTTAAGAAAGAGAGAGAAAAGGGTTACAGCACATCGTGAAAGGTACCAAATCCCTAATGGGTGTGAGGAAAGATGCCAGACAACCCACTCCATCAGACAGCTGGGGCGGGGGGGCATGTTTCTGATCTGGGCACTAACCAAGGGCACTTACTGCCCTCGTCAGTGAATCAAGACCAGCAAATTCTCCCTGAGAACTGTAGCACACCAGGACAACAGCTGTCAGGATGTGACTCTGGTCTTGGGCTAATTTTTAATTTTTTAAACAAAATTTTTGTAAGTTCCTATATCATGCTATTATGCCTGGATATCTTTCCAGATGCTCAGGCTACCTTAGTAAACAACAAACATGATATTCTGGTAAGATCAAAGAGATAAAAAATATTTAAACAGATAGATGGATAGACAGATAGATATGTGTGTAAGTTTGTGGGTACATGTGTGCACAGTAGGTGACCAGTGTCACAGCAAAGATGTCTTGCAATTTTAAATTGTAATAAGAAAATTTATCACTGGGAACTTGACATTTCAGCAAAGAACCATGTGGCTATCCAGGGAAAATAGTTTAGGCTCTGAAATGACAGCATGTTTTGAACAACAAAGTACCAGAGTTTTGGGCAGGATGTGTGAAGGAGAGAGTAATGGCAAAGAGGTTGTCAAAATTGAGGTTAGTCCACATAGAAATTTGTAGGACAATGTAAAGATTTCACTTTGATGAGCTGCAAAGCCATTGTAAAGATTTAATCAAAACAGTGATATAATAGCATGTAATTAAAAGAAACAGTTTGGAATGAGTTTTTGTTTTTAGAATAGTTTCTGAAGGAAAGAGGGAAAGCAGTGAGATTAGAAGACTAATAGAAATAATGTATGTGAACTATGATGATGACTTGGAGCAGGGTAATTGCAATGGAGATGGTAAGATGCAGTAGATTCTGAATATAGTTTGAAAACAAAGATGCCAGGATTCCTGATGTGCGCATGAGAATAACAAAATGTACGTGTGAGAGAGAGGAGTCAAGACTGACACTAGTATATGAACTGAACAACTGGAAGAATAGAAACTATTGTGGTTAGGGCAGATTTGAGAAAGTAATGCCTGGAATTCAGTATTGGACATTTCTTGTTTTGTATCTAGGTGGAGGTATCAGGTTTATAACTGGATACACGGGTTTAGATATTTTGAGGGAAGTCAGGATGGGATATTTAGATATATGAAGAGTATTTAATTTCAGGAGCCTGAATGGGATATTCAAGTTAGAGTACAGATGGAAAAGAAAAGATATATCAGGGTGAAAAACAATAAAAAAGAGATATCAGGGTGCAGCAACTGGGAACTCCAACATTGAGAAGTCAAGGCTATGAAAATATTCCACGAAGGAGCTTGGCATTTTCAGCAGAGTAGGAGGTGTTGAGGGCCACCCTGCCTGGTCTTAGGAATCTGTAACCGCCTGTGACTATGGCTGAGTAAGAGGCCTCTAAATCAGCAGACACTAAGGAGACAAAAAACATATTTCCCTGGCATGAACACTGCCTGTTTTAATGCCTGGCTCCCTTTACATGGTTGGCAGTCAATGACAGGTAACAATTCTCTAGGAAAGAGAATGAACCTAAGACAGACATGATCACATGGGAATGCCCTAAGGGAAGAGACTCAGGGGACTGTGGAAATAACGGGGTGATCAACATCAACCCCTGCCCCCTCGGCTTTGCCAAAGCCTGAGTCCTTGAGAAATCCAAGTGTCCTGGCTGCCTCTGTCTCCTCTGCCGGACTCAGGTCTGCGGAAATATCAGGGGTGATGCAGTCCAGACCAGAGTCCCCAGGCCCCCAGGGTAATCAGGCCTGAGACATAGAATATGAAAGATCCTGTGAGATCTGCTTGCTGGAGGATGTTCTTTAATTAAAATATGAAGGCACAGAGAGGAAACAAAACGAATTTTTTAAGTCCTGTAGTCTTTTTAAATGGAAAAAGCCCCAAATCTCTGGCTTAGGATCCCAGCAGGAGATCTGCCAGTGCCTTTCAAAGCTAACTACTTATAATTTTCAAACTGTATTTGTGTTCAAGAATAAAACCCTGCTTGGGAAGGGGGGTGGGGTGCTCTCCCCTACAGAGGGTGGCCATGGCACTCCCCACTAGAGAGAGTGGCCGTTTTGTCCCTATTTCCCCACAGGACCCGGTTGTCCATGTGTATGTTTTTCTTGTGTTTGGACGAGCGTCCACAGCAGAGATGGATACTGCTGGCCAGTATTCACCACGGTGAGGGGGCAAAGCCTCAGTGAGATAGATTCAAGAAAAGAGAAAGAAAATGAATTGCAACTGATGAGTATGCAAAACTCTTTCAAGGAAAGTTTATGTAAAAGGCAGTAGTTATAACAAGATGTAGTTCAAGAGAAGGTTTTGTTTTGTTTTTTGTTTGTTTTTTAAAGAGGAAATGTGCCCTGGCCAGGTAGTTCAGATGAAACATCATTCCCATATGCAAAGATTGAGGGTTCCATGCCCAGTCAAGGCATATATAAGAATCACCCAATGAATGCATTCAGTGGAAAAACAAATCAATGTTTCTCCCCCTCTCTCTCTCTCTGTGCCTCTCTGTCTCTCTGTTTCTTTTTCTTCCTCTTTGTCTCTAAAATCAATAAATAAAAAATAAAGAGGAAATGTATGGCATTATTAAAAAGGTGAAAGATTTATGTTATCTGAGTGAAACCAGAGTATTAGAGCTTTATGATATGCTGAAGGGAATGGTTGAAAGTAGGGGAGGGAAGTGATAATGAAGAGAGGGAAAAATAGATAGAATCATAACCTTGTGAGAGAGCTGGGAATTTTATGCTCAAGTAAAGGGGGTTGCCTTAAAAAAAAAAGAGTACAAACTTTTCATCCAGGACAATAAACAGGAATAGAGGATGCATGGTTTATGCCTGGGGTGAGGAGATGCCATTTGTGATTGCTTCATTTCCCGGAAGGGAAATCATCAGCTGAAGTGATGATGGGGCAAAAGCAGTTGGAGTGACAAGTGAGGCTGGCATGAAAACCAGCAGGCCTTGGGAAATTTGAAGGTCTCTCTGGCAGCACTAAGGGCTCACTTGATGCTAGTAGTCAAGAAATTAAAATTAAGCCAGTAAACAGAACTGAGATTTTCTTCCACAGCTGACTTCAGAAATAGGCAGAGAATTGGCGCTAACAATTGATAAGTACAAAATGAAGCATGGCTGTGACAAGGGAATTGATACTGCAAAACACAGATTAAAATTTTCAACTGTGGAATTGAAGCTAGTTAAGATGGGAAATGAGTACATGAGAGAGCTGAAAAAAGGAAAGGTTTTGATGAACTCAAAAATATTGAATTGGCAAAAAGTCTGTATGGATTTTTAACATAAAATAAAATACACATTTTTTTTTTATTTTCACCAATAACTTCATTGATTTGGATATTTTGAGTATGTCGGCTATCTCCTGCTATTGAATTCTAGTAGACAGAGGCCAGGGGTGCTGTTAACCATCTTCCAATGCATAAGACAGTTCCACAGCCAAAAAATGTTTGGTCAAAATGCCAATAGTACCAAGAATTTCACTAACTACTTTTCACATGTTCAAATAGTCATAGCACCTTCTCTACAGACTGCACAAATCTTTTTTTTTTTTTTTGCATTTCAGTTTCATTTTCACCTTTCTTGAAATAGTAAAACACAATACACTAAAAAGATTGCATACTTTCTTCCATCTTCAATATTAAAATTGCTGCACAAAAATTAACCAATTTTGATGCTTTTTTAAATGCATGTTGATATGATAACTGTCACAAACTAACAAAATGTTTCTACTGAAATTAAAGACAAATAAGCAGTACTGAAACGATCTTATGGGAAAAAAACAAACCAACTGTGTGAGCAACCCAATAGTAAATTTGGAATCCTGTAGGGGTAAACTGGGGTGGACAGAAGTATAAAAAAAGACAGTCATAAAATTGAAAATTGTTAGAGAAAAAGAGGTCTAGTTACTTAGAAATCACATTATTTTTAAGAAGGATCTATGTTTCTTTAAACACCAAGAATTATGGCAGAAAGGGTTCAGTAAAACTATAAGAGGTAATCATCTAAAATCACAGAAATTGAAGGAGAGTAGGTTGGATTAGAAAATGACTGCAAAAGAAGTGACTAAATCCATATGAGATATCATTTTATAGCCATCTAAATACCTACAATTTAAAAAGAAAGATAACAGCACTTGTTAATATGAAGGAATGAAACTTTTATGCATTGTTATGGAAATGGAGAATGATACAGCCACTCTGAAAATAGTTTGGCAGTTTCTTAAAATATTAAACAAATTTACCATATTGTCAAGCAATTCTATGGCTAGGTTTCTACCCATAAGAAATGACAAATGACAATACATATTCACACACACAAAAATAAACACTTAAAAGTAAACCTAGGTAGTAGAATTGTTCATAATAGCCATATATAGAAACCATATGAATGTCCTGTAGCTGGTGAATGGAATACTATTCACGAACAAAAAAGAATAAAATACTGATGTGCAACATGTATAAACCTGAAAAACGTTTGATAATTGCAAGAATGCAGACAGAAATGATCACGTATTATAATATTCCATTTTGAAGAAATGTCTATAAAAGGCAAATCTGTAGAGACAGGAAATAGATTAGTGGTGTCCGAGGCCAGGAGAGAGAAGGAGATTAACTACCAACAAACGTGTCAGATCTTATTGGAGCCATAAAAATGTCCCGAAACTGGATGACGGTAATGACTGCGTGAAAGAACATTTACAAAGTGATTACTAAAAACCATTGAGGTGCACTTAAAATGGATGGAGTTTATAGTATGAAAATTATACCTAATGAATTTGCTTTATAAAGATAAGTAAAGAGGTTTTTAAAAAGAACATGTAGTGATTGGTTTTATTTGGTAACATGGAGTTCAAGACTGACTTTTTTGTTCGTGTCCCGGTTGGGAAGAGGGAGAAGAAAAGATTTGTATGGAAGCAGTAGTGAGAGAGGGACATCTTTGCTTTGTCACTAGCTCCATGCTGTGAGAGAAAAGAAGTCAGTTTCCACTTGAGGGAATCCTTGTCCTCAAGGTAAAGATAGGAGTCAGAGCAAGAAAGTAAAGAGCACATTCAGAGAAGAGGTTCGGGATATAATGAACTTTCCAATTGATTAGGAGTGTTCTCAGGGCACAAGAGAAGGGTTTTAAGAGCTCAAAAGAATGAGAAATGGATTAGAAAGAGGTATGTCCACAGCATTAAGGAGGTGAGAATCAGCAATAACCTGAGAAATCTGCTTTACCTTGGTAAATAATATAAATCAATAAAAAGGGTATCATGAAGTGTGAAGGCTCCAAGGTTTTTCCCTGCTGGCAAGCTAACGAGTTATCCTGCCACTGCTTCATAGATGCTGGCAGAAGGCATTAGGTTCCTCTGTCAGAAACAAAGGGATTCATTACTTTCAGTCCAGCAAGCAGCACACACTTTGTGTTCACGCTGGTTTCTCTTGTTTCACAAGTCCCATGAGAATGATGTAGAGCGATCCAGGTGGAAGCCTGGCATGTAGCATGTTTGTACCACAGGTAAGGAGGACCGAGTTTATGGAAACCACATGTTTTATATTTGGCTACAGGTTAACCCGCCTGGTTATTGCTCCAGAAGAGACATTATGCTGGAATCTATATTGGACAATAAATGGGCTTGCTATGTGCTCCAGAAAGTAGCATAATATCTATCTTTCAAGGTTGTTTTCATATAAGCATCCTTGAAAAGATAGTTTATAACAAATGCCATCAGAGCCTCTGCTTACAAGATGTTTAGAAATTCAAGACACCCATGGAGAATCTTTCACTGAAGGGCAAAATGAAATTCATCTGTGTGGTCTCAATCAGATTATGATAGTAAGGCAGAAGAAGGCTATTATAGAGGTACAGGGAGTGGTAGAGTTATGGCTAAAATAACAGTTTGGGGTCCCCTCTTTCCTCCTAAATATATAGAAGTCAGAGCAAAAGTCTCAGTGGAAATGCCCGTAACTCTAAGCTGCTCTTCATTCCATACAAGGTACAAATTTATTCACTTCTCAGGTTAATATAAAGACTGAAAGATAATTAGATTATTGCTCAGAAATGTTCACTCTCTTTTCCTAAAAACACAGGAAATGAAACTTCCTCATTCCTTTGATGATGGGTTAGGCCTTATCATGTTCGATAACACACAAATGGGGTATTAGTAGGCCTAATAAAAAGAAGACATTTGAGACATGCTTGCAGAACTGGCTTTGCGTTTTTACAGCCTCTACCATTTCCATGGGAAGAACACTATCATCAAGTCAGCTGAGGAGAGCCTAGATGAGCCAACCCTGGAGACACAGATGTGGGTTTAGCTGAGATCAGCAAAGCCAACAAGGTTAGCTAGGCCAGGTGAACCAACTGCCTGCAAAACTACAGAAAAGTAAGAACAAATGACTTTTTCTTAAGCCCTTGACTTTAGGGATTTTTTTTTTGATAGTTAACAGATACATATACTGCTTAAGTATAGAAAAGGAATTTTGATGGTAGAAGTAGGGGTAGATATTTTTAGCATATAAAATGCCAAAGGGAAATATAGCGTGCCATTTGAATGACAGGAGTATACTTGTATTTTCACAAGGGACTTGCTGCCTGGGAATCAGCATTCCAGGAAGGGTCTAGTGGTAAGTATACATTAAGTGTTCCAAGTTCTTTCTTTTTTATTATTTTTATGACAACAAATGACTATTTATTGTATAACTATCTTTGTATTATATTTTATTGATTGTGTCATTACAGTTCTCCCAGTTTTTCCTCCTTTGCCTTCTCCACCCAGCACCCTCAGTCCCTCAGGCAGTTCCACACATTGTTCATGTCCATGGGTCATGCACAGGTTCTTTGGCTACTCCATTTCCTGTACTGTACTTTACATCCGTATGACTATTGTGTAACTACCTTTGTATTTATTAATCCCCTCATCTCTTCTCCCAGTTCCCATACCTCTTCCCATCTGGAAACCATCAAAATGCTGTCCATATCCATGATTGTATCTCTGTTCTTTTTGTTTATATAATTTGTTTTATAGTTTATCAATTTTACTATTTATGTATTATATTTATTATTATTACCATGCTATTATTTATGTTTATTAATTTGTTTATCAATTAGATAGATATGTATATTTCCATTTTATTTTTCATAGTTTTGATCTTATTTTCCTTAAGTCCCTTTAACATTTCATATAATAAGGGTTTGGTGATGATGAACTTCTTAAGTTTTTCTTGCCTGGGAAGCTCTTTATCTGGCCTTCGATTCTAAATGATATCTTTGCTGGGTGGAGCAATCTTTGTTGTAGGTCCCTGTTTTTCTTGACTCTGAATATTTCTTGCCAATGTTTTCTAGCCAGCAAAGTGTCTTTGAATAATCAGCCAACAATCATAAGGGAAATCCTCTGTAGGTAACTACCAGCTTTTCTCTTGCTGCTTTTAAGATTCTCTCTCTATGTTTAACTTTTGGCATTTTAATTGTTATGTCTTAGAGTGGTCTTTTTTGTATTGGTCTTGTTTGGAACTCTCTGTGCTTCCTGGACTTTCATGCCTACTTCCTTCACCAAATGAAGGAAGTTTTCTTTCATTATTTTTTTCAAATAGATGTCCAATTACCCACCCTTTCTCTACTCCTTCTGCAAATCTGGGATACAAATGTTGGAATGTTTGTTGTTGTCCCAGATACACTATGCTCATTTTTTAAATTCTTTTTCTTTCTTATTTGTGGGATTGGTTGTTTTCTTTGTTTCTTTTGTTCTAAATCATTGATTTGATTCTTGGCTTCATTTACTCAACTGTTTTTTTCCCTGTAAATTGTTCTTTATTTCAATAAGTGTATCCTCCATTTCTGACTGGATCTTTTTTATGCTGCTGAGGTCCTCACTAAGTTCCTTGAGCATCCTTATACCAGTGTTTTGAACTCTGCATCTGACAGATTGCTTATGTTCATTTTATTTAGTTCTTTTTCTGGAGCTTTGATCTATTCTTCCCTTTGGGGCATGTTTTTTTGTCTCTTTGTTATGTAAGCCTCCTTGTGTTTGTTTCTATATATTAGGTAGAGGTGCTATGACTCGGTGTCTTAGTAGTGTGGCTTAATATAGTACATGTCCTGTAAGGTCTAGTAACATAACCTCCCCTATTACCCAAGCTGGGTACTTGACATATATCTTTGTATGGGCTGAGCACACCCTCCTCTTGTAGTTGAGCCTTGATTGCTGTTGTCAGGTCAATGAGAGGAATTGCCCCAGGCCATTCAGGTGCTGTGATCACTGACCACCAACCACCACCACCTGTAGAGGATCAGCTATGCAGGGACAGGGTGGTGGTGCTCCAACCTGGTCTGTAGCTGTCCAGTGGGTTCACGGGCTGCTCTGGGGTTTTCCAGATGGTGCTAGCTAAGATCAGTCCCATTTGTATTCTACCTGAGGTCATTCTACATGAGCTATGAAGTGATTTGTGATGACTGCTACTTGTGCTGGACTTGGAGATTACTAGGCAAAGCCAATATGTGAAGCTAAGCTGATTGAGGCTACTGCCTAGCTTGGGATCGCTTAGCAAGGAGTACAGAGGCTGGGAGCTCACTGAGGCTGGCTGTTGCTTGTCTGAGAGGATTTAGGAAGTTGAGAAGCATGAGCCAAGGCCAGTTATTCATATGCTTGAGTGGGCCCTAAAGTTAGATGTGAGGGAGTCTCTGGTGACCTCTAGGGTGGGGCACACTTGTTAGCCAAGTTGATGGAGCATCCAGTATGGCATCTGTCTGCCAGTTCTCTGGTTTTGGAGCAAGATTTAGAAAATGGAGAATGGCCTCTGCCCCCTTTCTGTCTAGGAGAAGCTGTCACCCAGCTCTAGCCTTGATACCAGGCATTGCAATTCCTCCCTGTATTCTACTGGTGCTTTTCAAGCTGCTATCCTTGTGCTGGAGCTTAGAGGCAGTGAGTTTGAGCAAGTCTGTGTAGGTTCTTTAAGAAGAACTGTTTGGGACTCTAGAAGTTTCTTCCACTGACTTAATTCCCACTGTTTTTTGTTTGTTTGTTTGTTTGTTTTTCAGCCAGGAGTTATGGGGACTTATCTTCCTGGCAATAGAACCCTGGGCTAGGGGACGTGGTATGAGGCTGGGATTCCTTGTTCCCAAGATATTCCTCCTGAATTTTTATCCACCAAACATGCATGTGGGGTCAGCCTGTTCCACATCACTACCCTTCCTATACTACTCTGGATTATTGTGGTTTCTTTAATTCCATAGTTGTCAGACTTCCATTCAACTGATTTCTGATGGTTCTGAGTGATGGTTGTTCTCTGTTTTAGTTGTAATTTTGATGTGGTTGAGCAATGAGGCAAGCCCTGTTTACCTGTGCTCCACCTTGACTGGAATTCAGTGTTTAACTACCCCAAATTCTTTTTATTCTACAGTCTTTAGCATTTTCCAGATTCTTTCAAATTGGCAAAGGGCTGCATCACAGCTTGTACTATACTACACTGTTACTTAGCACTAATGATAATACTTAACATTGTTCAAGGATCATATTAACAATAATATGATAATAATAAAAAGTGAAGCTGTGATTATTAAATTTAATGTCCTAGTAAATTGATTCATGGACGTAATTTCATGTGCAGCCTGCTTGTGACTCACAAAACTCTTGACTTAGCAACAATCTGTGTGAGAAAAGAGATATCTTAAGAATCAGACTCTAGAAGCTCTGGTTTTATTATTATTATTATTTTACTTAAAAATTATTAAATTTGAACATTAAGAATTTGATTAAGAAATCTTTCATTTGGCAAATTTGTAAACTTAATGATGTATTAATATTCATAAATATGTATCCACTAGTACATCATATAAACAGTGATCCACAGAGAGCCCCATAAATAAACAATATATAATGAAAGACATATCCAGTGTCTTATGGATTAATTGGAAATAATTTTAGACAGATCTTTATATAGTGCTTTGTATCAGTATAATACTAATCATTTTATCATTTATTACCTATATGAAAATCTGAAATGAAAAACAGAAATATTTATTCTTCTTTTTATATGAGCACCTGTTTTTTAAGTTCTAAATCATCAAATCAAAAATATTCACTTTTGGAAAGAAAAAAAAGAAACAAATACAAATTTTATGATAGATATGTAATTATCACCTCGTTTAAACCTCATAAAAGCCCCATATGTTTAGCATGAGTCCATTTTTTCACTTGAGAGGTGGGGAAGATCATAACAATTAAAACTTATCTATGGTTATTCATTCAATCAAGAATGCACATTTTTAAAATTGGTGTCTGAATTATATATTTTTATTTAAAAGATTTTCTTTTCAATATCAACTATATATGCTAATTATGCTAGGATTTTTTGCAAAGTCATCAGCTTGCTGTACACTCAAAAGGCTAAGCAGCTTTATAAATATTATTTTTATTCATACTTCACTCATGTAGGTTCAAATAATCATTGCACATGTGTAAAATAAGCATTCTCCTTTTTGTTTATTATTTATCTAAATCTATTATTTTATAATCTAAAAATCAGTCTTACATAATTTATTTCCCTTTGTTTATTTATTTGTTTATTTATTTGATGAAGAAAAGTCAATTTAATTTAGAAACTAGTTAAAAGGATTTCAACGAGTATCACAAGTAAGTAAAAGGGGTTCAGGTTGCTAGGACTATATAAACATCAACCAGAAACTGGACCAGGAGGACTGAATGGGGTGAGGGGTTGGCAAGCCTTAAAGGAATGTGAAATCCATCCTCCAGCAATGAGGAACAATGGGTGCTTCAGTCAGAAGAAAACCCCTTCAGCTGGGATGTGAAGAAGGCCATTTTTGCAGTAAAGCTAGGAATACACTGAGGGAAGGTGAGACTCAGAGGCAGGGGAAATAATTCAATGTAAGAGCCAGGAACAAAGTTTGCCATGCCTGTGCCCCTTGGACTGTTCACCTGGGACCCAGTAACAGCCACCCATAGCAGAGAGTTAGGAGGTCAAATAGAGGTGATGGGAAACACTGTACAGTCTATGCAGCTCTTGGGGACTCATAATGTTTATCACTGAGAGCTCAGAAAGATATCTTTCAATTAAAAAATTAAATTTTAATAGAATAACCTAACAGCAAAGACTCCAACATAAATTCATGAACATTTATGAGAATAAAATATATAATTGAGGTGGCATTCCAAATGAGCGGAAAGGCTGAATTAGCCAAAAATGCTGCTGTTATACTATTCTCAGATACACTGTTTTCATGAAATAAAAAGAGTTTGCAAGTCTACCTCACAAAACAAGATCTTCAGATAAACTTAATTTCAATACAAAACAAAAACAAAAATATAGAAAGAAATATGGGTAAATGGTTTTTAGCTCTAGGAATAGTGAAGATTTTTAAAAGGCATGACCCCTAAAATGTACAGATGATGTATCATAGAACTGTATGTTTGAAACTGATACAGTTTTATTAATCAATGTCACTCCAATAGATTTAATTTAAGAAATGCTAAAATAAAGACTTCTGGCCAAGATGGAGGTGTAGGTAGACACACTGTGCCTCCTCACACAACAAAAAGAAGGAAAACAACAATTAAAAAAAAGACAACCAGAACTGACAAAAATTGAACTGTATGGAAGTCCGACAACCAAGGAGTTAAAGAAGAAATATTCATCCAGACTGGTAGCAGGGGTGGAGATGGGCAGCTGGGAAGAGAGGACTCAAGGCAAAGCAGCAGTAGAGGACCAGGACAAGCAAGGCAGTGGCTGGTGGAGTTGGTTGTCCCACATTCAGTTGTGGATAAACCCAGAGGAACAACTCAGAAGTGAGGCGGACCTTACAACCCAGGGTCCCAGCACAGGGAAATAAAGCCTCAAACCACCTATTGAAAACACCTGTGAGTGTTGAGGTGGCAGCAGGAGAAACTCCCAGCCTCACACAAGAGTTTGTTGGAGAGACCCACAGGGTCTTAGAACAAGCATAAACCCACCCACATGGGAATCAGCACCAGAAAGGCCCACCTTGTTTGTGGGTAGCAGGGGAAGTGACTAAAATCCGGCAGAGAGTGGAGCAGGTGCCATTGTTCCCTTTCAGACCCCTTCCCCATATAAGTATCACAAAGCAGCCATGAGGGGTGTCCTGCCCTGGTGAACACCTAAGGTTCTGCCCCTCATACATAACAGGTGCATCAAGACAAAAAAAAAAAATGGCCCAAACGAAGGAACAGATCAAAGCTCCAGAAAAAATACAACTAAGGGACAAAGAGGTAGGCAACCTGTCGGATGCACAGTTCAAAACACTGGTAATCAGGATGCTCAAGGAATTGGTTGAATTTCATCACAAATTAGGTGAAGAAATGAAGGTAATGCTGAGCGAAATAAAGGAAAATGTACAGGAAACCAATAGTGATGGGAAGGAAACTGGGACTTTAATCAATGGTGTGGACCAGAAGGAAGAAAGAAACATCCATCCAGAAAAGAATGAAGAAACAAGCATTCAAAAAAAAAAAATGAGGACAGGCTTAGAAACCTCCAGGACATCTTTAAACATTCCAACATCCAAATTACAGGGATGCCAGAAGGAGAAGAGGAAGAGCAACAAATTGAAAACTTATTTGAACAAATAATGAAGGAGAACTTCCCCAATCTGGCAAAGAAAATAGACTTCCAGGAAGTCCAGGAAGCTCAGAGAGTCACAAAGATGTTGGACCCAAGGAGGAACACACCAAGGCACAGCATAATTACATTACCCAAGATTAAGGATAAGGAGATAATCTTAAAAGCAGCAAAAGAAAAGGAGACATTTACCTACAAAGGAGTTGCCATAAGACTATCAAGTGATTTCTCAAAAGAAACCTTATAGGCAAGAAAGGGCTGGAAAGAAGTATTACAAGTCATGAAAGGCAAGGACCTATATCCAAGATTCTCTACCCAGCAAAGCTTTCATTTAGAATGGAAGGGCAAATAAAGTGCTTCTCAGATAAGGTCAAGTTAAAGGAATTCATCATCACCAAACCATTATTATATGAAATGTTAACGAGACTTATCTAAGAAAAATAAGATAAAAACTGTGAACAGTAAAATGACAGCAAACTCACAATTATTAACAACCACATCTAAAAGAAAAACAAAAGCAAACTAAGCAAACCACTACAACAGGAACAGAACCACAGAAATGGAAATCACATGGAGAGTTATCAACAGGGGGTGCGAGGGGAGAGAGGAGGGAAAATGTACAGAGAATAAGTAGCATAAATGGTAGGTAGAAAACAGACAGGGGGAGGTTAAGAATAGTATAGGAAATGTGGAAGCCAAAGAACTTACATGTATGACCCATGGACATGAACTAAAGTGGGGGAATGTGGGTGGGAGGGGGTGTGCAGGTCAGAGGAGAATAAAGAGGGGTAAATGGAACGACTGTAATAGCGTAATCAATAACATATATTTAAAAAATAAAAAATGTTAAAATAAAGATAAATAAATAAAAAGCATGATGCCAAAGCCAGAAAGTAAAAAGGAGCGAACATACTAAAAGTAAATTAAAATCTTGGGAAATAACAAAACACAAGAGATAGATGTTGATTGAAAGTTCAATAACCATAATATATAAAGAGATATCCAATAATAATAAAATGATAAACAAATCAATTTTATTTTTAAAAAACAAGCAATTAACATGACTGGAAATTCAGAAAAGAAGTAAAAACAGGGCTCAAGTCAAGATGGTGTGGTGTAGGCAGATATGGCTTGCCTCTTCACACAACCACATCAAAATTACAACTAAAATATAGAGCAATCATCACCAATAATTTCATAAATTAAGCTGAAAGGAAGTCTGACAATCACAAAATCAAACTGAATGAAATTCCAGCAAGTACAGAATTAAGCAAAACATCCATCCAGATTAGTAGGAGGGGCGCAGATGCAGAATGGGCTGGTCCCACACCCACATGGATAAAAATTTGGGACAGATATCTGAGGAGTAAGGAGTCTGAGATCCACACCAGACCCCCTAGCTCAGGGTTCCAATACCAGGAAGATAAGTCTCCACAAATTCTGGCTGCAAAAACCAGCAGGGATTGAGTCAGTGGAAGCAACTAGAGCTCCACTCAGTTCCTAATAAAGGAACCTACTCAGGCTCACCTACTCAGCTCCCTTCCTCTGAGCTCAAGCACCAGGGTAACAGCTTGAAAGGCACTAGTGGTAGACAAGGAGAAACTGATGTGTCTGTCATCAAGGCCAGCAGAGGCCATTGTCCCTTTGCTAAACCCTCCCTCCACAATGCCAGTAAGTGGATGCTACATCTGAGACATAATTGAGACTCTGTCTCAATTATGATGGACGTAAAGAGGCCCACTTCAAGATACATCAGAATTAAAATGATGAAGGTTAAAGATAAAGAGATAGTCTTAAAAGCAGCAAAAGAAAAGAAGTTTTAGTTACTGGAAGGTTGCCAGATGGGAGGGGGTATGAGGAATGGGTGAAAAGGCAAGGGGATTAAGAAGTCCAAATAGGTAGTTACAGAAGAGCCATGGGGATGTAAAGTATAGTATAGGAAATGGAGAAGCCAAAGAACTTATATGAATGATCTATGGACATGAACAATGGTGGGGTCATTGCCCAAGGGAGTAGGAGGCACTGTGTGGAGGGGGTCAAAGGGGAAGAAATCAGGACAACTGTAATAGCATAATCAAGAAAAAAATAATTAAAAAAGAAAAATGATCAATATACCATATTTTGCTGTTTCTAATGCCCTCCCCATGTATAATGCACACTTACATTGTATTATGTGAATTATACATGACAATTAGTACTACCCATGTATAATATGCACCTTTATTTTTCCCTCAAAAATTTGGGCAAAAAAAGTGAGCATCATACATGGCAAAATATGGTGCATATGTAATCATCTTTGATCTCAAAAACAAAGAAGCATAGATTAAAATGAGATTTTTAAAAACTGTAAGACTGGCAATATTTTAAATGTTGATAACTCCTAGTATGGCAACGTTATGGGAAAAATAGGTCATCATGTATATAATAAATGAAACTGTGCTCTAGTCCCAAGTTCTCCTACGATCATCCAGGGCTTAGTGATCTCCTTCTTCATGTGCTCCTAGCACATTTTAAAAAGTAAAACAAAAACTATCTGCCTAGACATTCCAGTAATAGCTACATTCCAGTAAAGTTTCTTTAACTGTGCACACTTGGATTAAGGATTAAATTCCAGTTCTTGTAACATATCCACAGAAATACCAAAGTTGACAAAGATTCATATAAGGGTAGTTGATACAGGTATGGTTATTACAGGAAAGTGGGGAAAGACAGGCAAGAACCCTCTTACCTGTGAATAAGAAAGTGATTAAATGAATTTCAGCACATGAACAATGAAATAGCTTAAAAAGAATAAGCTGGAATGACAGGTACAGGTTTTTATAATGTATCATGTAAACAAAAAAGTGATCTTATTTTTGTTTACTTATATACTTAATATAAAATATATGTAAATAAGATACAGAACAAAATGTAATTATTTCTGTTGAATTCTACTATATATGTATATGTACACATGTCAACACATTTATATACTGTTTAAATGTTTTATATTTAGTAAAAAAGAGTATTTTAATTAGAAAACAATATTTTTAAGGAGATTTTTTCTTTTTTAAGATTTTATTAATTCATTTTTAGAGAGAGGGGAAGGGAGACAGAAAGGGAGGGAGAGAAACATCAATGTGTGTTTGCTCCTCAAGTGCCCCCCACTGGGACCCTGGAGGGCAACCCTGGCATGTGCCCTGATTGGTAATTGAATGGACGACCTTTTGGTTTCCAGGCCTGTGCTCAATCCACTGAGCCACACCAGCCAGGGCTTATTTACCTTTATTTATCATTTTCATGAGTGAAGTCAGATTAAATGAAAAGAAAGGATCAAAGATAATGGTGCTCAGTTAAAAGGTTCTAGTTAGCATGATGAAAATAACCAGGTTTTAGAATTTTAAAAAAAGTTAAAAGAAAAAGAAGTGTAAAAAATAAAAGAAGTAAGTGTGTGCATTGACATTTGGTGAAGTTTTGTAAATATCTGATTTTTTAGACCAAGGTGTCACATTTTGAGAATGTATCATACTTTTGCAATTTGATATTTAATTAAATTTCTCAGCAACTAAATGGAGTAAATAAGACAGATTAATATACTAAAATAAGGAAGTATTTAAAAAGCAAGAATATTTTTGTGATTCATGTACTTCACTTAGTGTAATGACCTCAAGGTTCATCCATGTCCATGACTAAATAATATTCAATTGTATGTATGTACTTGTTTTCTTCATCTTTTCATCCATGGATGTACACTTAGGTTGCTTTCACAACTTGGCTATTGTGGATAATACTGCAATAAATATCGGTGCTCCAGGAAGAGTGCATTTTAATAATGCATAATCTTTGTTATGTACCAGATGAGTAGCAAAAAAAAAAAAAGAGAGAGAGAGAGAGGGGATTGCTAGAAATTCTGCCAGACTCTCCTTGATTATCATCTTTTAAATATCAGTAAAGGTAAAAGTGTTGATGTTTTTAAAATTTTTATAAGTAGATTTTAGAAAGAGAAAGGACGGGTAGAAAGGGGGTAGATAGGTGGATATATGTTGGGGTCCACCCTGCCTGGTCTCAGGAAGTTGTAACCCACTGCAACTTAGGCTGAGTGAGAGACCTCCGGACCAGGAGACACTAAGGTGGCAAAACTTATTTCCCTGGCTTGAATGCTGCCTGTTCTGTGCCTGGCCTCCTATGCTTGATCAGTTAGCCAACGACAGGTAAGATTTCCCAAGGGGGGGAATCTCCTAAGACAGGCATGATCATATGGAGGCCTCAAAGAAAGACTTGGGGTGCTGTGGAAATGAAGGGATGATCGACATTGACCCCTGCCCCCTCGATTTCATCAAAGCCTGAGTCCTTGTTCTTAGTTGTGAGAAATCCAAGTCTCCCAGCTGCCTTTTTCTCCTCTGCCCGACTCAGGCCTGTGGAAATGACAGGGGTGGTGCAGTCCAGACCAGAGTCGGCGGACCCCTGGGGTAATCAGGCCTGGGACATAGAATATGCAAGATCCTGTGACATCTGCTTGCTGGAGGATGCTCTTGAATTAGAATATGAAGGCACAGGCAGGAAATGAAACTAGCATTTTAGGTCCTGCAGTTTTTTTAAGTGATAAAACCCAAAGTCTCAGCACAGAATCCCAGTGGGAGTTCTGTCAGTCCCTTTGAAAGCTACCTATTCCTTTTGATCTTCCCTGCCAGACTGTAATCCACAAATTGTATCTGTATTCTTCGTAAAAGCCTACTCAGGTGGTGACTCTGGATATTCTCCACTAGAGAGAGTGGCCAAGTCACTCTCCACTAGAGAGAGTGGCCGTTTCGTCCCTATTTCCCCACAGGACTGGGTTGTCTGTGTTTGTGTTTTTCTCATGTTTTGACAAGCATCTGCAGCAGGGATGGATACTGCTGGCCAGTATCCTCCACAGATATGTACAACAGATCATTTATTATTCTTAATCTTTGGAGGAAATGTTTTTATTTCATTCATATATATTCAAGAAGCATAAAATGTCATCATGGGTGGGAATTGGAGATAAAGTATAAACAAGTTTAACATCAGTTTAGAAATATTTCTAACTCTAATGAAATTATTGAAATAGTTTCTTAAATATAATCTCAGACATTATTGTTTTTGTCAATGTTAATTACATTATATGCCTTGTCCTTTTGGTAGTTGAATTACTCTAGATTGTGAACATTGATCCTAATTGAGACTTAAGTTGCCTTCGAAACTTCGACAAAGTTAAAGTAAAAATGTGTGATAAACCTAAGCCAATTCTTGCTGTACCTTGTAAATTTTTAACTTACCACAACACATAATTTCTTGTTCAGAGATGTATTACAAGAACTAAGAGGTTGAAGTGAACATAACTTTCCCAAGAGAGTAAGTAAATACAATTGCTAATCGAAGGATTCTGAAGAGTGGGCCTGTGACTGTTAGATTTAAGTATTTCTGAATGTATGGAAATTTGCATCATGATGAATAGGAAGGATAATGCAAAAAGAAATATTGGACAGTGAACACTGCAAAAAGAAATAAGAATGGAGAACCGAGTAGTAAAGAAATATATGGTCTTAAAAGCTGAAGGATTTAAATCACTTCTGTGATAACCCTTTAACCTTCTCAAATCAAGTTCACAGGAGCTCAGCTCTTAATGTTTTATTGTTCTACTGCTACTGTTTTTCCAAACCCAGTGTCTCTTAAGCATCTGAACTGGTAAATAATTAGTAAGTCCTTTTTGTATGTATATATCCAATTTAATGGATAATGCATTATATGAAATGCAAGAAAATCTTGCAAGTTTAAAATCCGATAAGATGTCACTACTGGTGACTGCAAACTAAGAAACAGAAAAGTCATGGTATGGGTCTGTTCGTAACATTTCTCATGCCATCCTAAGCCAACAATGCCCTCCAGTCATCATGATGTGACAGAACAGCTGCATTTAAAAATATTCTCTCCATCTGTTTATTTGTTAAGGAATTTACCTATAGTATCTAAAATCTTCCCAGAGCTATATGAATTTCCCTAGGCTACAAATCACCCTTGGGTTCATTTGGTAAGAGGCATAAAAGCCACATAGTTATATTAAAATCATTGTAAAATAATAGTAAATGAAGAAACATGTAATAATTAGGTATATTCAATTCTATTATATAGGACCTACCACTAAAGATATCTAAATTCATAAAATTTGAAAAGTGAAGAATTTATAAAACCCCATACTTTTCCCATAGCATAAGCAAAAAGAAAAAGGAAGACCAAAATCACCCGTTAAGAATTTTATTGTCTGCTTTGGTCTTTATTAAACCTAAATGCTCCCCTCCTCCACTGTGTACTTAGGGGCCCCTTCTCCTTTTTCATTGGTTTTTATTGCTATGTTTCTTAGCCTTTGCCCTCGATGAAACAGTGCTGTTTCCTTGCTGCAGTAGTACTTTCTAAGAACCATGCTTTTGAAGTTCCTAATTGAAATATTAAGATGTACTTTAGCTGTAGTTAAGAAGAAAACTTTGTAGTTTCTTGTGCTGAATATTATCTGTCTCTTTGGGTGTGACATGTTTTTTAAAGTTAGAAGAATGAGAAAAGGGTAGAGAGAGTCAGGAATGAATTAATAATTTAAAATTATCCATAATATTAATTGTTCTTCTTAACTCTTTGTCACTTTTAATACCTAAAGGAAGGCATGTTCCTTCAAATCTCGTTATACTTGGAGAGTGAAACTAATGCAGGGTTGAATAAAAGATCATTGATATCTTGGGGATCCACACTCACTTCACTTTTATTTAAACGAGTATTGAAGTCTAACATTTATTATGGAACTACTGAGAATGTGAAAAACTCCACATAAAATATCAGCCATAGAAATTTTTATAACTAACTGTAAAGGGTACCTCAATGTCTATTTCAAAACTGATTTGATGAATACAGAAAAGGTCAAGCTAAAAATAACTAAACCGAATCAGTTATAAGTGTAGTAACATATGCCTCATTTAATAATGAACTCTAAATTTGCTCCACGGTTTAAGTAGCATCATGAATGCTAATTTTGACAGCAAAAGGTTGTGAACTACCTGTCGACTTGCACTGACACAAGGTGAGGCAGTTCTGAGCTAATGAAACTGTTGTACTGGAAGGTGAATGACTGACATGAGTGGGCTGGTGGGAAAATGTGCTGTAGCACAGTGGCACGTTCAGAATGACACGGTGTCCTGAAGCAGGAGCGACTGTGATCCCATCTGTGTAAAAAGCCTCACTGTTTCAGTTAAAACCTCTCTATGCAGATAACATATTTTCTATGAGATCTTTTTTTACGTCCATAAATGTTCAGATGTTACTAGTTCTGAGCATTTTCAGGTTCATACATGGTTAGCTGTTTCTAATTGGCATCGTTAAATACTTTGGACAAGTTGAGAAATGATAAAGACTTGCATGTAGGAATTATCATCTGGATAATCAATTTTACCTAAGAACTCATTCAAAATTTCTGAACAGAATGATATCCTGAAAAAATTTGTTTAAAAGTATGATAGTGATCCAATGAAAATATAATTTATGCTTGTTGAAATTCAAAAATTCAAAGGAAATCTTAAGCACTAAAATTCTAATAAAGCTAATGTTAATGTGAGATAAATTAAAGTTACCTGTGAATGTATATTCTATCAAATCTGCACTTTCATTATACTTCCCAACCATTTGAAACCCATAAGCACAAATAAGTGTTCTGTATGTCACTGTTTATTTTGAGAATCTCTCTATAGCCCTAACGTTTTTTTCCCTCCCTATAAAACTGTACGTGAAAGATAAACAACAACAATAATAAGAGGGAAGGTGTGGCCTTTACAAAAATAGTATTCCAGAAACCAATATTAAGACAAAGAGAAAGTATGTGTAAATATTCATGCACACACACATTCTTTTACATACAAACACTACTAAGCATTTGGGGTATGAATTTCAAATAAGGTTTTTGTTCCTTTAGGTAATCTTGATACCATTGTTATGGCATAAGACTATAAGAGTTTGGTAAAGATTTTATCATCTCATCCAAGGAATGACTTTATGTTAAATTATGCTTCAAAATAACTAAACTGGCCTTAGTTAGGACATAGCAAATTGGAGGAAACCCACACAATTATCAATCCTTATATCAATTGCTCAGTTAATTCTATTTTGCTCTCAGCTGTAATCATGAAAATCAATTACAATAATCCTTATATCCATAATTGAGCATATTTCTATTACCAAAGCAGACTATTCTGTGGGGTTAATTTTCATTAATTTGTGGGACAAAGTTCATACTTTATGACTTAAAGAAGAGATACTCAAAAATATTTGTGTGCCCCTACTATGTGTTTGACATGATGAATTAAAAGCTGACAAAAACAAAATATCAATTGTTACCAGAATTAGTTTTGTTATATATTTATCAAATAGTCATGTGAAAAAATGTAATTTATATGAATATTTAAATAAATATTAATCAAATGACTGTATGACTTTTTGTAAAATTATGCAATGGCCTACTTTCTACAAAAGCTGTGACAAAGAAGTGATGAAAGCATGATTCTACTAGAGAGTGTAACCAAGAAAATTGACCTCGTTTGGAGGATTAAGAAAGGCCTCAGAATAAATCGAAATTGAGCTGCTTTCTGAAGCAAAAGAAGGAAGCAATTAACCAAATGCATGTACTAAGACAAACCATCTCAGTGAAGAAATGAACGTGTCCAGAAATGTCATGTTGAAGGAAAGGGTTATGTTCCAGAAACTGAAGGAAAACCAGTGCGGGAGAGAAAAAGAGAGTGACCAGAGGATACTGGAGATGCTGAAAGAGACTTTACTGTACAGGTCCTTGCCAATCAGTTTAAGGATCTTGTTCTTCAACTGAAGAACCATAAAAAGCTATGGGGAATGTTACAGTGTTAGAGCTATGTAGGTCAAACTTAGAGTCAAACACGCATGCATATGAAACGGACTTTTTAAAGACATCGACTGGAGTGGACAATGGGAAGGAGAATCAGATGACCACAGGGCCATTTGAGATGTTTGAGATGAGGCTGGAGAGAAAAGTAGATGCCAGCATATGTTTTCTATGCTGGCATAAAATTTTGGTGACAAATATACAGTTATCAATGGAGGCAATAGTAGGAATGTTTGGGGGAAGTTATGAAACTCTAATTCACAGTACAATGAGCTGAATGGTGAATGAAACATAAAGGGAAGAAAACAATTGCAGAAGTAATGTATGTCAACCATAGGACATTCAGGAAGTATGCATATGTGAAAAAGCAAACAAAATTAATTGCTCTGAAGTTTGGTATGGAATGTTTTCCTGTCTAGTATATGCCACATGAATATTTTTGTACTTATATAATTGAATGATTTTTTACTGTTTTCTTCAGATACATTCCAAGAAATAATAATTTTAAAAAGTTATAATACCAATTTTCAAATGTTCTTTGGAAAAGATATCCAAATTTAGATGATCAACAATAACTTATCCATATTACTGTCTTTAAAGCCATGCTAATACTTGCTATTATGAATTTTGCTAATCTAAAAATACATAATGTTTTTGCAATGTTACTAGTACTATGACTGAAGGTGATTTTCTGTATTTGTGTGCCATATTTGCTCATTCCTGTTAAGGATGATTGTTGTTGACCATATTATAACTCAGTGATCTGGAAACCTCCCACCTGATAATAAGGAAGTCCAACACATATTCACTTGATGTCCTATGGTCAGATACTCCAGCCACAGGTACCTGCATTCTAGGAACTCTTTGTTCTTCTTTCTCTCTCTCTTCCTTTTTTTAATGGTACATATTTTGGTTGTTGCAGGTAAGTAGAAATAAACTGCCATTACTGCCAAAATCAGTCAGTGATTTTGAACAGTAAACCACCAGTAAAAGTGTTTTGTCTTATTTTTGTATATAATGTAATCTTTAATTTTTCTTGCTTGTGCTGTTTTTGATTATCTACTGAGTATAAATCAGCAATGATTGATGTCTCTTTAATACCAAAATGCTATTGTATGCCTCTGATATTTCCATAATAACATAACTAGAAGTTGTACATACATTTTGTTTATGGAGAAGGCCATCAACAAGAGGCCCTCTTCTCATTATATTTTTGTAAATTAACTACACAGGTTCCTAAATGGATCAAAATTTCCATAAACATTTAGTTCAAATGTAAATTATAGGTGTATTCATCAAAGACAATAGAAAATAAAAATCATCAGTTGCTCATGCCTCTATCTCTGTATTTACCCTTTCATATCTGGTATTGTTCAATGGACACACTGACATCTAAGAAAAAATACAAAATGACTTTGAAAATCTTGTCAAACAAAACTGAAATAATTTCTTTCACTTCTCTCAAACATTGAGAAAGTTTTTTCTGGTTGTACATTATGTAACACTTAAGGTCACACATATCCTAATGATGAGAACATTTTATCTTCAGGCCACAAAACAATAGATATAATACATGCTTTTCCATGTGTCAAATCATGATAGAATTAAATGGAATATCACTGAGGGATTGACACCTTATTGTCTAAGGAAGCAAAGAACAACATTATGTATTTCTTAAATATATAAAATGCAGATCATGTTGGAAATGATTTTATTCATTCATTTTTTAGCACTAGCACAGCTTCAGATGAAATCTTTTATCAAATTCAATTTTATGATTCCATAAATGAGATTGGTTTTGGTTGACCTGGGAAAAGCAGTGGGAAGCTACCTCCCTAGGGTCCTCTTGTTCTTCTATCATCTGTTCTTTCTGAAATGGCCTCTTTTGGAGATGCATCTCAAAACCCTTAAAACAAAACCAAAATTAAATAATTAAAAATAATACAATATGAAAACAACTGCTTTGAGACACAGATAATTAGTATTTGGATAAAGGTTGGAGACAAAGTGACTAAACTATTTTACACAAGAAATGAAATATTTCCTATTTTCAAATACATGGCCCATATAAATATCCAAGGAATCCTAAATAGGCAAATTTGAGAGCAGAGTTATATTATACAAGTGAGATTGCACTCCAAGGATGTGGAAATATCATACAGTCAGTCATTACTTATGACACAGTTTCCCTTCCTACCCTTATATATCAGTTCAGATTCTTCAAGAGGCAGACATCAGTGCGGAACTGCACGTGCAAGAGACTTCTTGGGAGAAATGTCTATGAACACTAGAGGGGTGAGAAGGAAGGAATGGGTGGGAGAAACTTCAGGCCATGATGCAAGTCTGAAACTCAAGAAAGAAAGGGAGGAAGGAAGAAGGCTTAGGGGTTCAGACTGTGAATCAACTTTGAGAAGGTCTCAGCAAGAGCCCAGGACAAAGAATGTGAGTTAATAAAATCCCACACTAGACATTCACTGTCTGGGTCAAGAGAGGTTTCATTTTGGCATGAATGCTGTGACAAAGCAAACATGTGCAGCACCTAGAGGCTGACTGTCACCTACCCTCTCACAGCCAGTTGTCTTGAAGGGAGATCTGAGCAGAGCACCTTCATGGCCTCCTCGCCCTTGTAATTATATAATTAAAGCAGAACTGTTTAAAGCAACAGTTCTAAAACACTTTGGTCCCAGGACCCGCACACACTTAAAGGAGTAAGAACCTCAAGAAGTATATGTTGATGTGGATTATATATATATCAGTATATACTGTTAGAAAATAAAACAAAAAATAAATTTATTAGCTTTAAAATAAAAATCAATTCATTTCATTATCATAAATAATACATTTTATGAAACATCTTTTTCAAACCAAAGATGAAATCTGAAGAATGACACTGTTTTACTTTTAAAAAGATGTTTCTAATGTCTCCCTTGATTGTACACAGCTGGATCCTCATATCAACTTCTGCATACAATCTGTTGTAATTGAAGAAAATCAGGACTCACACAGATTTGTAAAGTAAAAATTAGGAAAAAGGAGCACTTCAGGGACCACATGAAAGAGGCTCTAGGGGACCTCCATGCACACACTGAGAAACATTGATTAAAGCATTAAAGCATTTCACATATTAAGTATGATAATATGTTTAATTTATGAAAATTATCTTGCAGATAGAGAATATGTTTTTGCTAAGAGTAAGACCCAATTAAAAAGTAACTGCCAACATGTATTCTTCTTTAATTCCTCCAACTCAAATTATCTTCCAATATTAAAACATCCTTAGCACAATATGTAAAATTATTTTGGCTTCTATAATCTCTACATGCCAGAATTTCTACCGTTTTTTGTTTTTACTTTTCAAAGTACCTTGCACACAACACAATGCTATGTTATTGGTAGTTGTTAATAAACATTGAATCTTGATATCTCTTATATTAGATTTGGCATCAGAGTAACTTTTTGGTTATATATTACAAGCTATATGTTATCTTTAAAATAGTATACTTTTGTAGTAGTTTTTTTATTTCTCCCAGAAATAAAAGATAAGTTGGCATGAAGCATACTAACGACCCTGTGGAGAAAAGGTGCTTTGATCAATGACACGTTATGCCTTATTTTCTTTTCACATAAAGCTTCAATGGTAAACAGTGACTTTTGACTCTTTTGCTTAAGTGTGTTGTGACTATAAATCACTAATAATAACCTGATTTTTCTCTATGTTAATTATATAGCACTATTTTATATGTATGGCATTATATTGGTTTTTGTCACTATCTTTTTACTGAATCATTTAACACATAATAGTACCCTGAATTAGTACTCTTTGAAGACAATTCTGTCTCAGAAAACCACCCTTTTCTCATAAAGTCTATCATTGCTTGTTGAGAAACTGAATATATATAAAAGCAATGATAATGCCCTAAACCAGTGCTGCCCAATAGAACTATAATGTGGGCCACACATATAATTTTAATTTTCCTAAGAGCCACATTAAAGTAAAAAGTAGATAAAAGTAATTATAATAAGATTGTATTTAAACCAATAGATCCAAAATATTGTAATTTCAATATATAATTGTTTAAAATTATTAATGAACTATTATATTATTTTTATTGTATTGGTTGTCTCATATTTATAACAACTGAATTTGGTTATAAAATTTTCATTGGGAATACTTGATTTGTGCTTTGATCTCATGAAATTTACAATTTAATAAGTGAATTCATATGCTGAAGTTGTTCCTTGGGTATTTAAGTTTTCCAGTAATCACTCTGATCAGGTGGCTCAGTTGGTTGGAGTGTTGTCCTGTACACCAAAAGGCTGTGGGTTCAATCCCCAATCAGGGCAGATGCCTAAGCTGCAGATTTGATCACTGGTAGGGTGCATACAGGAGGCGACCAATCAATGTTTCTCTCTCACATTGATCTTTTCTCTCTCTTCCTCTCTAAAATCAATAAATGTATCCGCAGGGGAGGACTAAAAAAAGGTTTTTCAGTAATCAAACTGAGTGTAGAATCTGTTTTAAAAATTAAGCAGAAATATTTGCAAACACTCTATTTGATAAAGTGTTAATATCCAAAGTATATAAGGTATTTTTACAACTAATAACAAAAATACAAATACAATTTTAAAATAGAACAATATAAATACTGCATGTTATCATTTATACATGGCATTAGAAATAGGCTGAGCTCATCGAAATAGAGTAGAACAGTGTTTGCTAGGAGCTGGGGGTGGGGGAGAGTGGACAGATATTGGTCAAAGGATACAAACTTCCAGTTATAAGATGAATAAGTTCTGGGGATCTAATGTACAACATGGTGACTACAGTTAACTTTATTATAAACTTCAAGTTTCTAAAAGAGTAAATCTTCAATGTTCTTATCACACACACACACACACACACACACACAATGGGTAATGTGAGGTGATGAAGGTATAAACTAACATTATTTTGGTAATCATTTCACAACATATTAAATCATCACATTGTACATCTTAAACTTATGCAATCTTATATATCAATTATATCTCAATAAAGGTAAAAATTAAATGAAATTTACTTAAAATAAAAGAATCATTTCTCATTCACCTTAGCTACATATAAATTAGCCACATGTGGCTAATGATTATGCATTTCAATACTGCAACTTTAAAGTTATCATTTTAGTGTTTATTGGTTTATAACAAATATGCTTAATGGCATTTGCATGAAAAACTGTCATTGGCATTAAGTAAGTAGCTCTTCTGAATTTTGTAACATATAAGTGCTTTAAAATATGCATTGTGAAAATACAAAACATATTGTTACTTTTATAAATATTTGATAAAATATATTTTGAGTAAAAATATTTCCTATTTTATCTGAGAAGTATTTCCCCCTTAAACAAGTGCAATCTTCCTTGAACTGAAGAGAAAGCAAGATTATTTCAGAGAAATAATTAAATCAACCAAATCAGTCAATGGGGTGACAGATGATAATTTGTTCTGGATATCATATTTTGACATGGTAATCCCATGTGAATTTCATAAATTTTAAAAGTGTTTGATGGTTTTGTAAAAATGTGGCATTGTAAGGGGCCAACCCTATAAATCTCAATATGCTACGATCTTGAATATGTCTTATTATCTTAATGTTTAATAGATTTGTGTGTTGACATTTAATTTGGATGAGTTTGGAAAGAAATGGACTAGAAACCTACAAATTTCTAATATTACTGCTAATACCTCCTTCTGAAAATATTGTTTCTTAATGTCACTTTTAATGCTTCCACTGTATATACCGCAGAATCTCTACTATGTAGATTTGCACAGTGGCATGTTGTAGGACTATACGGGCCAATATGACAGCCGCCAGCAACCAGTATTAGCAAACATGTGAAAGGCGGCTTGTCTGAACTGCAGTGTCTTGTAAGGATGAAGTGCACACTAGGTTCCATTGAGTTAATGTTTAAAAAAGAATTTATGGTATCTCATTAATAATTTTTATTGATTGCACATTGGGTTAATATATTATTTACTTTTTGTATAATGTATTATTTACTTGAGTATTTACTTTTTAAAAAGTAGTTATTAGACAATTTAAAATTATTTATGCTCCCATTAAATTTTTATTGGACAGTGTTTCTCTAGAGTATCAAAATACATTTTAAAATTTATTGAGTGCACCCTGTTTCCAAAATATAAGATTGTACTTATTATACATATAGGGGATATGTATATAATGTAATATATTTAAATGTAATAAAGAACACATTGTTAAAAATACATTGATATCATTTTTAAACATTTGATATAATATTTAAGTAAATATTTAAATAAAAGTTTTTACTGTTTTATCTGGGGATAATCTTCTGTACACAATGAGGTTAAATAACTTCTGAAGACTAACATAAACTTCTGTTTCTGTATTAGTCGCAGATATGTCTCCAACTTAAGTCCCACGCCTTTATGCCAAATGTAACATATGTAACTAAAACAAATGCAGTAAATAAGAAGCAAGTCCTTACCTTTCAGGGTAATCAATGTAACTTCCCTTAGTCTGCTTCTGGATACTACGGGGCATTTTGTATTTTCAGTTGACAACACAGAAAATATATATCATTCATATCTATGGTATTAGCTTCAAATATCAGGAATGTTAAAGTAATAAAACACATGTTCTTAGAATCCGAGACAGAAAGCAGTTTTAATGTTTTTAATTGAACCCATCTTCATAAATCTTGTAGTAATTGTTTTCATACTTTTCTTTGTAATAAGCCATGTGCAAGAACACAGATTTTGGCTGTAGTTGCATCTTTGAAAAGTAAAACCAAAGAATGTCTATATTAATTCAAAATATTATTATGACTGTGATTAGTGTTTTATTAGAATTTTAAAAATAAAAGTTCTTAGCATCCATATGGTCATGTAATCCCACTTTAAAAGATGAGGAAGTTTACATCATTTTTCCACAAATATTAACATTTTACTATATGTTAGGTATGCTCTGTGGTGGCGAAACATGATGTTAACTTCAAGGAGATCACAATTTATTGGAGAAACAAAATCTAAGTTGATCAACACAGTGCACTGTTGTAAGCACTATTACACAAAGAGCATCACATAGCTACAAAAGGATCTAATAAACACTTACAAGGGAGCTGGCTTAAGCCAGGGAGGGAGGGAAGAGTACTGGTTGTCTCTCCCCTATATAAAATGTCTTAAAAGGTAAAAATGAGTACATTTATGTATTTGAATCAAATCAGTGTACACTAATCTAGCAGAGATGTGATTCCTGAGGAACTTAGTGTTTTAACCTTACTGACCCGGAGGAGTTCTGGAATCCTGGAAATGTAATTAGATGTTTTGGTGGGCTTGTTACCTTGAGTTCTCTTTAGTGATCATTTCAGAGCCTATACCATATGACTTAGGTAGATATTCATGCATGATGCTGGTGTAGTGATTTGTACAATGCCTCCTTGGCCTCTTGCTTATGTTTCTTTCTTCATTCTTTGTCATTCACAATAAAAACAGGATATGTCCTCTAGGGACGTCAAGTAATTCTAAAATCCTACCAAAAGGTAATAAAAGAGAAAGTACTCGAACATGGTCTCCTACTCTCTAGCACAAAGTTCTTGTTATTAATTATATTATAGATCACATGGTCAAGGTATCTCTATGTGGTCAGAGGTAGCCAAAAGTTCAGCCTGTACATATGTACTATCTGGGCCTATAAGGGTCTTGCCTCTTTGTACTGACCTACAACACTTGAACTCTGGGCCACATGATGTGTCTAATACCGGCTGCAGCATTGAATGCTTTTTCTTGGCCATATTTGTAACAACAGTCAATGTTCCCAATATAAATGAAAGACTAGGTAGTTTTCTGCATTGAAGTCCTTGGGATTCTGGGGGAAAAAAAAAACTTCTCCATTACCTAACACCATAGCTATTACCTCTTCCTTTAGATTCTTTGTCAACTAAGGTCATATATGCACCCAAATTAACACCCATGCCTGGAATCAGTCTGTTTTGAATATGGGAGGTCTCATGGAATATCTGGAACCTAGTGAGGCCACAGACAAGTTCTGAGACCTATACCTAATTCATTTCCTTTTTTGGGCCTCATTTTCTTTAAGCAAATGAGAATGATTCTTCACCCCCTACTCTAGCCCTTATGCCCTGAGAATACTTTTGAGCTAATGTCCCTCTTCTGTTTGTTTATCTGAGACTCACTTTTATCCCAGCACATCTCTGCCTAGGAACACAGTACAGAGTAATTTCTGTATGAAGATACACTAGTATATATTAGTGAAGTTACCTGATGTCAACCCAGATAATGCCAATAATAATAGTAATAGTAAAAATCAGCACAGTGATCACCAATTTTTTGATAGAGTCTGCATGTTAAACTATCATATTTCTTACAAAGACCTAAGAATTGACAAAAGGCAAATTGACATAGTATCCCACAGTATCAGTTAAGATTAGGTTCAGCTACCTGCAAGAGTAAACTCAAGTTAGCAGTGGCCTAAACATATAAGATTTTATCATCTCATACAATATGATCAAAGATCAGCAATCCAGGGCTTATATGTGTTTCACAATGTTGTAGGAAAAACAGTTAATTACAAATTTTAGTTTTACCATTTCTGCCATGGTCATTTTCTCCAATTACAAAATAGTTGCTGAAGCTCCAGCCACTAAATCTGTATTCCAGCTAGGAGGGAAAATGGAGGACAGAGAATTTTATGCATATTTCTTATTTTCTGAAATTAATTCTGTGGCCAGAGTCTCTGGGAATCCAAGCCTCCACACAGTTGGCTAATATTTTGCGGTTTAAATGAGATAAAGTGGCAAATTTTGTCCTAACATCTAAAATTTTGCTAATGACAGATAAAAACAGGAAGCAACACAAGGACTGGATGTGGAGATTTCAGCAATGCAAGGTATAAACTCTTCTCTGAGGGAAAAACAATCTATACTCGTACTACATATCTGTTAACATGAAAGCTGCCAGTCTATCACTTTACCAAAGAATTTCGTCCTTGAATAATGCAGGCATGGATTGATTAAATTTCATAATTATACCAAAGCAAAATTATTCCATTGTTACATTGTGTAAGTTTTATTTTCATGAATTGCCCTTTTCCTATCTTGGATGGGTACCCATCATTGAGACTCAAAGTCCATGGAAGGTACCATCTCTGATAGGAAATGTTTTGTTCTCACACACCCACTTTGTCTCCCTCAGCTGTGGAAATGAAGTACTCCATTACTACAGGCATCAATCAGCCCCTAAGAAAGTATGGCAAATGAGCACCAGCTTAATTTTGATTTAATAGGAAGCCCAAACACCTTCTTATTTTTCTTGGAGAGTAATTTCCAAGAATATTGCTGTAAGGCATTCTGTACTATGTACTCACTAATGTGTCAGTCTTAGGCAGTGTTTCCAAACACTGGCTGTATCAGAACTGCTTCTGATGCTTTGTAAAAACAGATTCTTAGATGCTCCACGGGCTTCATAATTACCAGTGGGTGATGGGGAGATAGAAGTCCAGAGGATTTTGTTTTTTATCTGTAATTGCAGTGAAAAATTGCAGAATAAAAAAGAATGATAAATAGTAAATAGCTATAGGTGGATTATAGTTCAAAATATAGCTAAATATGAATAGTAATCTGAGTTATTTGACACAATTAGCTCAGTGTTGCATACTGAACACAGACACTGAAATAATAGACCAGGATACATTAATTACTTCATCAAATAGTCCCTCCCACTTTAATTGGTCATGGTGCTGATATAGCATGCCCTTAAACACTGTTTGTACTTATGTGACAATCAACATATTCCTCCAATTCTTCCTGGATGGTTAATCAAATTTTGTATATAGTATAGCATGATACAGCATGGTAGTACATTTATATTTGAGCCTAAGAGAGCTTTAATAAACCATAAAGATATTTTATGTTGTTAGTTATATAAATTATGCAAATCTTCTCTATTCCAGAAATCAAAAGATATATAGAAATATGAAGGAGGCACCAAAATGAACAGGAATTATTTTTTGGAGGGTGAGACCCTTGTAGTACAGGATTCCTTGCTAGGTGAGTGTAGGAACCCATCTGTATCAGTGCACCAGCTGGTATTGTGAGAGGCTGCATTTGTTTCAGTGAGTTTCTTTGAAGACTTTTTTAACAAGTTCCCCCATTTCATGATGGGTGATTTATAAGCACATGTTGCCCACACCACTGTGAGTGTTCAGCAGTTTTTGACCAAAAATGGCATGATCCCTCATGCCCCACTCTCCCTATTCACCCAATCTTTCCCCAAGTGACTTTTTTGTTGTTTTCTGGAATGAAAAAGTCCTCAAAAGAAAATATTTTGTTGATGTGGAAGAGGTGAAACGAAAAACAGCAGAAGTACTAAAAGGCATCAAAATTGACAAGTTCAAAACCATTTTGAGCAGTGAAAAAAACACCTCAATAGCTGTATTGCATCAAATGGAGAGTACTTTGAAGGTGACTGAAGTTTAAACATGTAGGAATAAATACACAATTTTTATAAATAAATCCCAGTGTTTTATGTCCCCCTTCTAGAACATAATTTTTAAAAGAAAATCTAAGTGAGAAATTATTGTTTTTCCCAGATAATAGACATATATATTTGAGTACTATCTACCAACAAATGAATCTTTTAACGTGTTGAAAATTTATAAAGGTGTTTTTAAATGTTCACATCTCACTTTAGTTTCTTATTTTTGTGCTAGGTCTTTTTGCTCCTGATCACAGAGCACAGACACGGTGCTGTGGATGTATTCTTCAGTCAACACATTTTACTAGATTGCTTTAATGAGCTAGGCATTGTGCTATACTCTGAATATGCAAGACAGTAGTACATGGTTTCACTGAGTAAAAAGAAAGAAACTAAATAAGTGAGTATAAAACTGTGTTGGGGGCTACAATGAAAGAACAAATAAGATGCTATGTGAGCAAGAAAAAAGGACTAACTATGCCAGAGAGCATTTAGAAAAACTAATCAGAGAATTGTGAGGTTTGGCAATTAAGTTGATGTTAACCAAGTGGAGAAGAGAGAAAGGATATGTAAGAAGAATGGAAAGGAACATGGACATATGTGAACATATACAAGAACGTGATGTACTTTAAAAATAGGATAGAAGTTTGTTTTGACTATGTTCTCAATTCTAAGGGAGACATATATTTCTGGATAAGAGGGATTTACAAAGACAGAAGTTTTCCTCTGGCCTGAAAAAAGATAAAAAAAAAGATACAACATATATGAAGAAAAAGTTCTTGAGGTACTAAACATACAGCAACAAAGTTTGCTGATGCCTGTTAGATATTAAGCAAGTGCGGTGAGAACCCATGACTGCTCAGGTGTGCAATATATAATCCCAGGCTCTGGTGCAGGAAGGAGCAACCTGAGCAGAGCCGTGCTGGCTCCAAGAATAGAGCGATGGAACTGAGTGTCTGGTGACACCAAAGAGGCTGGGGTGCCCAGAGTGGAGCACTGTGGGAGAGGGAACTTCATGTGCACATACAGAGTCCCCTCTGAGGGTTCAGCATGGCGCTGATCACAAAGGGTATGGGAGGAAATTGTCTGGGTCTGGGAATGAAAACACTTGCAAAAGGTTAACAGTCACAACGTCTGACACTCACACAGGACTGGGGAATAGTGCATGTTCTTTCTAACCAGAGTAAAAAAATCTCCTAATTCTTAGGGCAACGGGTTGTCAAAACTACATTGTGTAAGTAGTGGGGGAAAATAGTTCTAGGCCAAAGCCTGTTTTCCTAACTAACAAAGCTTAAAAGAAAGATTCAAAGAGATCAAACTGTTCAGGTAACTTGACTGCAATCTAGAACAAAGGACAATAATAAATAAATAAATAAATAAATAAATACTATAGTCCTTAACAATACATTTTTGGGAAAAATTTGTATCAGGATAAGCAAAAGTAGATTTATGGTTGCAAATACACAGAACAGTTTATTCTTGTATTATTAGTTATTTAATTGTTATACTATTTATTTATATTATTTGTTTTATTATTATTGTTATTATTTCATATCCTTACTTATAATTTACTTTTTTAGGTAATGATGGCTGGCAATTTAATGAACTACTATAAACCTACTTTTCCCCACTCTTGTGTATTACAGATATAAGAATACAAAAATGTCCAGTGCACAATAAGGTGAAGTAAAAATTAATGGCATCCAGTCAAAAACTAGAAGGCATGCAAGGAAGAAGAAAACTATTATTTATAATGAGGAGAAAAGCCAGTCAATGATACTGGCCCAGAATTGACATAGATAATAGGATTAGGAGACAAGGGTAGTATCTGTTGTTTAAACTGTTTCACTTATTCCAGAAGCTAGAGAAAAGATTGAACATGTTAAATTTGACCTGGAAAATATAAAGAGTTCCATTTAAAATTCTAAATCTAAAAGCTACCTTATCTAGGATGAAAACATGTATTAAATGGATTTTATAATTGAGCAGACATGGTAGACAGAAAGATTAGTAAACTTGAAGACATATCAATAAAGCCTTTCCAAAATAAAAGGACCAATAAATGCACAGAGTTTTCATTGAGATATGGCACAACTTCAAAGAATAGAAAGGAACAAAAAATATATTGGAAGAATAATGGTTCAAAGTTTTCCAAATTTAACAGAAACTGTAAAATCACTGATTCAAGAAACTCCATGAATTCTAAGCACAACATCATGAAGAAAACTTCGCAAAGTAACATCATAATCAAATTACTTTAAAACAGAAAACATTAAAAAAATCTTAAAAACAAGCAGAGTAAAAACATTTTTAAAAACATTACATATAAAAAACAAAGAGCAGGAGGAGAATGTGCTTTATATTTTTCACCCAAAACTGTGAACTAGAAGACAGTGGAGTAACAACTTCAAAGTATTGAAAAGTTAAAAAAAATAACAAACAAAAATTCTAAAAGCTGTCAGTCTAAGGATTTTTCTCCCAGAGGAAAAAATATGGACTTTTTCAGACATACTAATGCTGAAAGAATTCATCACCAGCATGGCTGCAGAATAAGAAATGTAAAATGGAGAACATCTATACTAACATCATCAATAAAATACTAAAAATTTAAAATTTAAAATTAAAAAAAATGATAAATGTAAAAGGAACTCCTCCAAACAGGGCTTATTTTCTTCTTACTAAAATCTACTTAAAAGAAAAGATAAAGTTTTGTTTAAAGTAAAAATGATTTAAATGTATTGAGTACTTTATAATATATATATTGAAATAAAATGTATAAGAAGAGCACAAAGGCCAGGAGGCAAAAAATCAGAGTATACTGATATGGGGTTCTCCTCTCACAAATGAAGTGACGTAGTAATTCTTGAAGCTAAACTGTAATAAAGTACAAGTGTATCCTATAAACTTTAAAGCTACTACTAAAATAATACAACAAAGAGCTACACTTAATAGATCAACAAAAGCAGTAAAATGTATTAAAAAATAAGCCAAATGAAAGCAGAGAGGAAACAAGTGAACAAGAAACAGATATAAAAAATTTAAAGTTCAATCCCACTATATACAATCCTTTAAAATGTCTGTTTTAAACATGAAGGCACAGATACTTTTATTTTATAACTAAAACCTTTAGATAACCAAAATGTCCATCAACAGATGTCTGTAGAAGAAAAATAAGGTATACCCATACAATGAAATATTACTCAGCTGCAAAAGAACAAATACTTGATATATACAACAACATGGGTGAATATTAAAGTTGTCTGGCAAAATAAATCAAGTGATATTGCAGTATATACTGTATGGTGTTAATATAAAATTTTAGAAAAGGTCAATCAATCAATAGCAACTGAAATCAGGTCAGTGGTTGTCTGGGGTGGAAAGGTGCAGAATAGAAAGAGGGAGAGCAAATTTTTTGAGGGTGGTGGATGTGTTTATTGGTTTGATTGTGACAATGGTTTCAGGGGTGCACACATAAATTGAACATTTTGAATAGTATATATAACATGTGTATAGTCTATTACATGTCATCTGTACCTTAAAACAACTGTTTCACAAAGCTATAAGGAAGAAGGGGGATTGAAGAAAACCCTAAGTGTGTAAACTGGGGAAAGATTGTGAAAGAGCCTTGAATACTCTGGAATTTTAACTTTGTTTTGGGGGCTATGTATTTCAAACTAGGAAAGCAAGTGAGTATGGCCATAAGCGCTCCATTATAGTTTTAACTAGATCAACACTGCTTTTACATATAGTAATACAACTGTTTTTCAATAAGGAATCCTGCAGTCAGAAAGGCAGTTTTGAAACCTGTTGCCTTGTTAAGTGGGGAAATCGTAGCCAGCACTGCATGAATGTGAGAACAGAGGTAGTTTGTTCATTCCTCTGTTCCTTCTTCTGCTCGGTCCATTATCCTTCACTGAGAAAGTCAGAAAAAATGAGTCCTGTGTTCCCTGTGCCCCCCAAATTATCTTTATTAGTAGGTTAAAGGACACTGATCTTTTAATTTATCAATTAATTATTACTTATAAGATTTGTGAGTTTTCACTTATTCCAGATTTTTGCTCTTACTTTGCTGTCCACCAGTGTCTATGCAAGTCTTGCACAAAAGAGATAGTTTAATAAATTGAACAAAATGAAATTGCTCTTTATTATAGAAAAGAGACTACGTCATAAATTGATCCTGACATAAACTATTATATCTTATCCTTTCTTTAGGATAAAAGTGCTTAGAGTTGAGTTGAGATATATAGACTGAGGGGTAAATAAAATACTTTAGAAAGGGTAAACAAAATTATAAAATTGACTAATTACTTACTAAATTTGTCAAATGTTAACCCCATTTTTAAATGTTTTCCATTTCACAGAATATAGAGGAGAGAAACATTTTTTTGCACTGTAACTATGTTTATGTCTCAATATTTTAACAAATGTAACCCTCACGGCAGTCTTTAATCTATCCTTTATTAGCCTTCCTTCAGACATGACTAACTTGAAACTTTAAGCAGTTAAAAGTATTTTCCAAAGATCACAATGCCAGGACAATGGTCTAGGTTAGGATATGAACCTAGATGTACATTATTTCTTTCTTCTAGATCAGTGTTTGCAAAACTTGGTTTCCTGTGCCACTACTAGATAGATAATTACAATAAGTTTCATCTAATAAGGGTTGAACTTTCAAATTAATTTTGGGGAAAAAGGCTGAATTTTATAATGAGTGTTCATGTAATAAAGGCTCAATTCACTCCCAAAGATAAAGCAATCTGCTTATACTTGTTTAACTCAGCATTTCATAAGCTTATTTGATAACAGAGTCCTTTATAAGACATCATGTAATACATGCAACCTGGCATAGTAGTTTTCTGCAGTACATAATCTGAGGAACATTGATGCTGCAGTGTTCCAGCATATACTATTTGCAAATCACCAATCTATAAACGGTTGGATACTTCATATTGAAATAGACAAGACAATTGATATTAGTTATCTGTAGGTGAGACTCAAATACTAATTTTAAGTTGTTTTTCCAACTTTTGACAATCATGCACCAATCATGTTATTTTTTAATAAAGATTTTATTTATTTAGCCCTGGCTGGTGTAGCTCAGTGGATTGAGTATGGGTCTGCTAACCAAAGGGTCACAAATTCAATTCCCAGTCAGGGCACACGCCCCGGTTATGGGCAAGGTCCCCAGTTGGGGGCGCATGAGAGGCAACCACATGTTGATGTTTCACTCCCTCTCTTTCTTCTTCCCTTCTCCTCTCTCTTAAAAATAAACAAATGAAACTGAGAGAGGGGAAAGGAGGGAGAACCCCTTGGTTCTCAGGCTGGTACTCAATCCACTGAGCCACACAAGCCAGGGCAATTTCTTGAATTAAGAGATGAAAGATATCACAGACCACAAGTGGGGTCGCATCTCTAGAGAACAGATTAAGAAAGCAAATTGTCACTAAGACCTCAAATAAAACAATAATAAATATGTTTTAGAATATTTAGCCTATTTCAGGGGGATAGTGATGATTTCAATTGAGATTTTAAGGAAATGAGGAGTAGACACAAATGAAGGAAAATGATATGTTTGTTAGGTATGAAAGGGAAAAACTGGATAGCCCAAGAATAAACTCTTTTTTTAAGACAGAAAGAATGAAGAATGTCTACTAACAGAAAGAGTGACCAAGAGAGGAATAGATTAAAGATGTATAAGACAAAAAAAATAATTTTTAAAGTGCAATTTTTTAAATTTTAGAGCAAAAGATCAAGAATGGGTTGTAGATAAACTGTAGGCTGGTAGATTAGACATTAATACACTATTTTTGGAGAATTCTTTAGCAATATAACACAAAAGCTTCAATATTGATCACACCTTTTACTCACACTCTATTTGACAGTTTATTCTAAGAAAATAATTTAAAAAATAGAGATTTTATTCAAATAATTGTGTTACATTGTTATTTATAATAGTTGAACATCTATGTTTTAATTTCCAAGTGTCTTTTTGATAAGGAGTGAAATACTAAATTTTTTTTGTTTTTTGTTAATTTGCAATTTGTTACTATTAAGTAATAATGTTGTTGGTGGAAATAGGCTCCTGGTGGTGTTTTGAGAAAAGCGTTTTGGGGACCACACATGGAAGGATGAGGTATAGGGCAACGATTTATTGGAGCTGTAACAAAGACAAAGGACTGTCCCATGTTCACCTCTATTTGCTGCGGAAGAAGACCAGCCTTGTCTTCATGAGGCCCAGAAGAAAAGCCAAGGTCCAGCAATTTTCTGCCGCTGGCTTAGTCCAGTTCAGTCTGTCCTCTCCGGCCTGCACAGTCTGTATTTCTGGCTCTACTGCGGCTGGCCCCGTGCCCTCGTATCTAGGCTCCGCCTTGGATCCTGCGCAGCTTCCAGGCCCAGACGGCTGCTATGGGAAGAGTGCATACTACAGATAGCGAGGAGACAGAGGCAGAGAGAGAGATTGCCTTTGTTCAATTTGGATTGTACTATTTTGGGTTTGGACGAGGCCACGCACTCTTTCAAACTAACCAATCAACTTCCCAATTCTTCGCAGACTGGTGCTGCGCCCTCCCCCTAACCCATCATTTACTAAATCTTCGGTGTCCTGTGTTCCTTATCCAACCTGATCCTTCTCGCAGGCTAAGTTCTGCCCTTTACGTCACCATTTAGTTCTTTCGGCCTCATGCTTCATAGCAGAACAGGCTTCTGCCTTCTTGGCTTCTACTGCACATGTACCCAGCAAAGTAATTTCCCATTTATTGTGTTACCTCTCCCTCAGTAACCCTGGATAATGACTGGTAAGTCTTCCTGCCCACTTCTAGGGTTAGGTCCCGAGGATGAAGGGTGCGGGGGTCCCCTCTGGAGCCTATGAATGCTACAAATTCCTAGTGAGGCAGGCTTATTGTCCTTTTCAGCTCCTTAGTTTATTGAGCTTAATAATGTCTGAATCCCTTTGCTTTCTTCTCTTTTATTTATTACTATCTAGCTACCTATGCTAACAATGCTAAATAATAAGCATTTTAAATGGCTTAAAAGCCAATTGTATTATATATAGAAATATAATTTATTTAAAACTGACTTTTGCCTTTATTTTGAAATTAGTTTTTAAAGGAGCTGACATCCTAGATTTAAATTAGACATTTTAGCATTTTATACTTATTCCAATTTTAATATTTATTCTAGTGTTAATTTTTGCTTGTCTTTACAGATTTGTCTTGATGTAACAATAAGTTTACTAATTTACATCCTAAGGATGCAATTAAAAATATAGCCATCTCATCTAGTCAAGGTTATCTACCAATTTATTCTTTATTGAGATGCAAAATATTTCAACTGTTTAATTTGTAAACTACTCTGTCCAAGTTCCTTGGTCATTAGGTCAATAGTTTTACTTCTTACATAGAACTCGATGCCTTTTATACAAAGTTTATTTTCATATTTTTAAGTCTGGTGTTTTACATCAAAATGTCTGTTTTTAAGTTTTACATGGCCAAAATTATCTAATTGATGGTTCTGTTGTTATGATACATAAAGCTAGTTTGCTGCTTTAATTGCAAATTTACATATGTCTTATCAGTGTCTCATATAATTAGCAGGGTCATCTGGAGGTTTTCTGTACATGGAGAAGAATTGTACAGTTTGCATTGCTAGCGCTTTTCTTTGGGTCACTTGGTTAATTCATCATCTTGGAACACGTAATTAACCATTCTCCCCCAGTGTGGTTACTGAGTATGAATATCATCAATGCTGCCTCTTCCACTAAACCTTCCCTAACAACAAAAGTCTTTACACACTCACCATGAGTTTTCTGCTTTAGGAAACATTACAAGTACTCTGTTAAGCAAATGTCTGTTAACATTATGTGGATCCTAGCCAGTAGCTGTTTCATGTATTTTACATAGTAAATTTCATATGAAGTAATGCCAAACAATGATACCATAATGAAAATTTTAAGAAGAAGAAGAAAATCTTCTTGGACAGAAAGGACTTAATACCTGAAATTACATCATTATGGGAATAAAGTAAAACAGAAAATTATATTTCAATTACATATTTATTTCCTATTTTCTTCATTTTAAATAAAGTGTTATATCAGAAAATTGATTGACTAGGTTTTGTTTTGTCTTAACTGATAAATGTGATTAGTTTTATAAGACCATGAAATTGTACTGTTGCCAAATGGATGTTTGGAAATTCTCCAAAAACCTTTTTTTCTAATGATAAGTACGATTCCAATGTCCTAAGTACCTATTATGTTCCAGACATTGTGGATAAGACTATCAAATTAATTTTTCAGACAACCCATGAAAAAGATATTACCAACCCCACAGGTGCATAAGAAAACTGAAGGTAAGACAGGTTAACTAACTTGATAAATGTTATTCAGTTAATAAGTGCCAAAGTCAATATTTGAAGGCAGGCATGTGTGAATCCAGAGTTGGTGTGTTCTCCCATTATATTTTTTCTGCCTCTGTCTGCTGAATTTGATCCAAAGAGAGATAGAAAGGAGACATGAAGGCGATGAGTATTTTATTTGGGGTTACTTAGAAGCTAGAGTAAAACACACATGTGCACATCCTTTAAATGTTACACTAAAATATATGCATATATTCGTGTGTGCATGTATGAGTTTATGTATATGTGTGCATGTATAATTACTAAATGTTGGATTTTTAAATGCTGATAATACTTTGAATCAAGCATTAAAATATTTACAGTTAAGTTTAGATGTCTAATTGACTATACAATGCTTTACACGAACTACTAGATATCTCACAATGCCACAAGAGTGCATAATACCTCACTAGTCTAAAAGAAATTGATTTTTTTGAAACAGTGTTTTAGAATTTTAGTACATTGTATGATTATAGATTTGTCTGATATTCAGGAACTTTTTTCAGTTTTCTCACTTTCTTCTTTGGTGTAACAAGGTTTCATAAAAAGCATATGCTTACAAAGTGTTGATGAGATCAAATTGGGTTAACTGTGTAACACCTTGGAAGACAGCACCACATTATAAATCAAAATATCTTCAAAAGTTTTGAAGAGTAACCATAAACAACCAGGATGAAATGCTGTTTGCTGACAAGAAAGAAAAGCAAAAATTAACTGAACATTCTATATAATTACTTTTGTTTCTATAGCAAAAAAATCCCCTCAAGTTGCCAATAATGTAATGTGGCTGTTTTGAGTGTGCATGCAGGCTTTTTGCATTATTAACAAGGGCACTTGGTAGGGGGAGTGAAGGTGGTGTCCTTGCAATCCGTCACTTTATCATGCTAACCTCTTCCCGGCCTCTGGTCATGCTTGTCCTGGCACCAACACAGAGCTCTTCACTATGCAAACTTCCACTGGAAATCAGTTCACCAGAATATCGTAACTTCTCTTTATATTAGCAAGTGGAACTTGAAATTAGTCTTCTATGATTCTAACGGTGGCTGAAATAAAGGGAGGAAAGAGAAAGCTCTCTATTGCCATCATATAAATGATAGTATTGTAATATTGTTAATAGTGCTAACAGTATCTAAACACTCATTATGTGCTTACTATGTCCAGAATCATTATGTCTTCTATGTCCCACAAGGGTACTTTATTTTGTCTGTACCATCTTATGGAAGAGGCCACTGAGGTTTAAAGTGATTAAGTGATTTACTAACATCACAATGCAATAGGTGTTGGAGTTAAAATTCAACACAGGGGATTTGGGGCTATAAAGCTTATACTTTAATCATCTTCTGTCACTGGCCTTTCTGGTAGCTTCTCAAACCCATTCTTTCTGTTGGAGAAGGATTGAGTTATCTGGCTTCCTTCATTTGAGATGTTTTTGGTATTGAGAAAGACCTTGAGGCTTGCTAATGTTTTCAATTGATCCTTACCTTGTGCCTTACACCTGCCAATTCTGTCCTTCCTCCAGTTACATTCTGCCTCCAGTGTGGCTTCCTGTGATTGGAACACCTGCCAAAAATGGGAGGAGTGTTTTGCCTACCCCTTCAACTGAGTGTTTTCACAATCCCTCGGGATTGAAGAGTAAAACTGTTTCTTTTGTCTTTAAGTTTTCTCTGCTTACTTGTTGTCCTCCATCCTTGGCACAAGGGAGACCTCAGTTAGAGGGCTCCCCCTCCTTGGTTTTTGTGCAGCTCACAGGAATGAATTCAGGCAAGAGACAGAAAGTATAATGAAAATGGGGTAGAAAGTTTATTTATGAAATACACTTGAGTATGACACTGCCAGTGGGCACCCAGCTAGTCTGAGTGCACCGACTCTTGGGGTTTTAGGGGTTTTATGCTTGTATTCAGCTACTAGCTTTCCTCTCCTCCTACTCCCTTCTCTGGACCTTGGGATTAACACATTTTCAAACGCATCCTTTCCCAGAAAGTGGAAATGATACACACAGGGTTTCAAAGGCTCCCCTCCTCCTGCACTTATCAGGATTTCTCTTGTGATCTTCAGAACACCTGACAATATTATCTGACTGGTCTCAGGACTGCTGATTTAATGGATATGACATGTATCCCTTCCCCTTCCTGCCATGGTTATCTATTCTGCCTAACATCTTGAAGGAACCTCACCTGACAATAACAATGCAACAGGATATTTCATCCTTCACCCTGGAATGATTTACATTAACTGAGAAAAACTATAGGCTTAAAAAGAATTAAAAAAAAACAATAATTACAGGGAACAACAAGTTCTTAAAGTTTTGAGCATTTATGGCCCTGGGTAAAAATTAAATATAAGAGCTAAAGAAAAAAGTACAGAGGACAAATAAACAAATAGCTCAAGACACATAGATGGTGAGGGCTACATGGCTATTTGCACTGAGGACACACAAGACATCACAAGTTAAACTTAACAGTTTATGTGCTCACAATGCGCCAGCCATTTGGCTGCATGCTAGGGAGAAAACCAAAGCCTCTACCCTCACAGAGTCTAAGAGGATCCAACATATATGAGGAGTAATTGGCATAAAAAGTAATAAATACTATAGTTTTGGCAGGCAGAGAATACTAATGGTGTCTATAGAAGGGATATCTATTTAATCCTAGGAATTACAAAGAGAATTCCTTTGATAAATGATGTTTCAGTTGAAATTTTAGGTGAACAACTTCAGTATCCACATGACCAGTCTCTTAGCATGCCATTCTTTCAGTGATTTGACTTCTTCATGACTGATGATAAAAATAGAAAGCTTGAAAAACTCTTGATTACAATATGCAGAAGTTTGAGTAAGAAGTCAAGACTTCTCTCTGAATAAAACTAAAATATCTCAGACTGTCTTCAAGGCTGGTTATCCTTTCCTCAGTAATAGAGGTTCTGATAAACTAGAAAAACGTCTCTCTCCTCTCTCCTGCATATTATACATGACACTTATTGCCCCACCCTTGACCTCATTGTTACTGGAAACTGCTTTCCCCTTAAGGAAAAGCCTGTGTCTTCCAAATTTATATCAGTAGCTCAGGCATTTCTTTTTCAGAGCTATAGGTCTGTAGTTGTAATTGTCTCTTCTACATTTCTATTACACATCTCTCACAAACTGAGAATGTTCAAAACTGAATTAATCTTTTCTGTGTCCTCAAATCTATCTTACTCATTCCTTTTTTCAATTCCAACCCACCCAAAGACAAGTATTATTTGTTCCTCTTAATCTATTATTGAGTTTGTCTATCTTACTCCTTCATAACCAACATCTTTGTCTAGATCACCAGTCCTATCTACAGCATTCCCCTCTTTTTTATGGTTTTACTCTCTGCAGTGTCAGTCACTTACAGTCAGCTGTGGTGTGTAAATATTAAGTGAAAAATTCCAGAAAGAAACCAAAATATCATGTTTTAAATTATGTGCTATTTTTTGTAGCAAGCGGAAATCTTGTGAGGCACTACTCTGTTATGCCAAGGATGGCACAAACATCCATTTGCTCAGCGCACCCACACTATGTATGTTATCTGCCCATTAGCCACTTAGTAGCCCTTTTGCTTATCAAATAAGCTTCTGGGTATCTCAGTGTTCATGTTCCAGTAAACTTTATTTTATTTCACAATGGCCCCAAAAGCAAGAATAGTGATGCAGGCAACTTCAATATGCTAGCTAGAGGGAAGCTATAAAGTGCTTCCTTTAAGTGAACAGGTGAGAAAAGTACATTAAGATATTTAGACAGAAACAGAGAGAGACCATATGCACATAACTTTTATTGTAGTATATTATCATAATGTATATATTTATTATTAGTTATTTTCTAATCTCTACTGTGCCTAATTTATAAATTAAACTTTCTCATAAGTATGTATGTGTAGGGGAAAAAGGATAGGATTTATAGGGTTGAGGAGTGTCTGAGTTTCAGGCATCTATGATGGGTTGTGGAACGTACCCCCTGTGGAAAGGGCAAACTGAGGTTGTACAGTTTGCTAATAGGTTTCCAATTTGACAAAGTAAATTTTATCAAGTAAAATTTTCTGCTTAAACAGCTTTGATGATTTTTATTGTTTTTAGTTTAAAGTATATACACATAGTGCATCACAGGTTTTGTGTGCGCTGGTGCATTTCTACATCTTTGGCTATCCGCTGTGCTTTAATTCCTCTGCCTTCCCTGATCTTCAATTTCTTAAATATATATTTTTTATTATTTTATTTTTTAGACCGATGAAACATGCTTTCTCTCTAAGACCTTTTTTCTGCTCATCCCACCTTTTTCACCTATAAATTTATATTCAATCCTCTTGTCTCATTTAGGTGTCACTTCCCCCAAGAAGCTCTTCACTGGTGCCCATAGCGAACATAACAATTGCATGTTTAGGCACTCACTTCAAAATATTTGTCAATTGCCATCTGTGTTTGAGGCGCTTTTTATTTTTTTAAAGACTGTCATATGGACAGCAATCAAATGAGGACAGGCCACTAAAACAAGAAGAGTACCCTACCCATAAGACATGCCAAATAAGTATTTGTAGATTACCACAGAGTTAGCCAGGCTGAGAAAAGAAATAAGTGCAATTCAGGCAGACATAACTGAGTAAATCACAACAGATACATGATTAGAAGTGGAAACTGTGTGGTTCAATAAAATAGCAATATGGGGTTCTTAATAGATAAAGAAGTAGATATTTATTGAATTCATCTGCTGAAAAGAGGAAGAAAGTTGGGGCAGTAGCTACCAAAGTGTGTAAAAATATAAAAAAATGGCATTTGTTTAGTTTTTTCTGTAAAATTTGAGAGACAATATAATGGTGAATATCAAGCATAGAGCGATAAGTTAAACACAAAAAGAAGATAATTTAATTCATGGAGAAAATCATGATTATGATAGGAAGGGATGGAAACTATAGTGCACAGATAAAAATAAAAATTAAAAAAAAAAATACCTCCTTTGCAAGAAACCAAAGAAGGAAGATCTTTCTTTGTGAAACTTGAGAAAAATTAATAATTCTCTATTGGTTGCTTGGACATAAGAAAATTTATTTTTTAAATATTTTATTTATTTATTTTTAGATAGAAGGGAAGGAAAGGAGAAAGAGAGGGAGGGAAATATCAATGTGTGGTTGCCTCCAATGTGCCTCTTGCCAGGGATCTGGCCCACAACCCAGGCATGTGATGTGACTGGGAATCAAACCAGCAACCCTTTGGTTTGTAGCCTGAGCTCTATCTACTGAGCTATACCAGCCTGGGCAGAAAATTTCTTTTTAATAACATTCAATATCTCTATGAAGAAAAAATTGGGTGCTGAAAGTAAGGAGAGAAAACATAAGGACAATAGTAAAGGTTTGTAATAACCAAGGAAGGAAATATAATGGGAATTGATATTTTTTTAAATACAAGAAAAACAACAGTGGATAAGTACTGAATGTTGGATTGCAGGCAGGAATTATAAATTAAATTAAAGCAGTAGAAAGGATTCAGAAAAGAGACAATTATAAACAATTCTTGAATTTCTCTCCCATCATTACTTTTGTTATTAGCAGGTTTTTTACAATCTCCTGTAATCAATTTCAATCATTTGTGCAAATGAAAGCTATGCAAATGCTTTTTATAGAGGTGTGATCTAAATTAAAATGAACATATGCATGATCAAAAAGGAGAGTTTATGTAAAAAGTACAATGTAGATTCCATCTAGTTTTATTTCTAAAAAATAACAGAAAATAATATATAGTAATCCATCTGTGGTCAGAACTCTATTTAGTCCATTAAACGAGACATACCTTTGTTTTAGCACATCTTAATGTTCAACCTAAATATTTCCTAAAAGCAGGGTATGTGCTTTAAAGAAAATAAAGTTTGTCTTATTTATGCTTGGGAGATTTGCATGTAATATATAATTGACATAAAAATATACATTATGTTGAATGATTTTATGGCAGACATGCCCAAGGCAATTCAAATGAGAGAATTAATAACAATGCAAGCAAAAGAAATTCCTTATTAAAACTTTGTTAAATAGAAGTATAATTTGTTAAAGATCATATCATTATAAAATTCCATCATGCCAGTGAGTACTCTATAGCCTATAGTAAGTTTTATATGACTTTGATGTTCTGAAGTAGTGTAAAGTTAAACTTATTTGTGCCCTCAAATGTTGGATATTTGTGGAGCATCCAAATAACTAGTGTGAAGGTACAGCCATTTTGAATCCCTCCAGCAGTTTAACATTTCAGAGAAAAACAATAAAATCATATAGAAATTTTTTGTAAAACCTTTTACTGATACTAAAACTAATGTGTTTGCATCAAAAAAGGAAAACAAATCCATCATCTTGATTTTATTTGTAGTTTCTCCTGTGTCTTATGTGTGTTTTCCCATAGTAGACATCATACATGATATAACATGTAAATTTTACATTTATACAAACTCAAGTGTTAAATAATTGTGTATTTTTTTTATTTTCTTATAATAGATTTTTTTTCCTAACTCTAGCCTGGAAACAGAAAATTTTATAGTTATTTTAGGTTTTGACTTTGTCTTTTTTGTGTAAGCCAAATCAATTTAATCTTCCTTCTTTCTCAGTAAGTTAGCATTTCACTCCCCTTGGCTATCCTCTTTAAACTATCCAGGCATTGGTAGGAACAAGTGAGTACGTCCATGACCTTCCTTGAAAACTGATAACATAACCCATGCAGTCTCAGGTGTTTTCACCCCAGAGGAGAGAAACCCTTTCAAGTTTGTAGTATCTCAGAATCATACCTTTGTTACCTGAAGCTGAACGGGAACACCGTGGCATGGCTTCCCAATCCCAACCAGAGGCACTTTCCTTGCAGTGACCTCAGATACATGCAAAGTGGTATTACAGTAAGCCCTGTCTCATGTATTCTGCCTTATTATGGTAATATGGACCAGATGTTGCTAGTAATCAGTGTTTTCTCTTAGCTTCAGGTGAAACATGCTACATATAGACATTATCTTCAGGTATGCTGTCCCCAGGAGTTCTAGATTGAATAGCCAGAAACCTTCTACTCTCTGATTACCACTTAAATGTGGAGACATTGATTAGAAATAGATATCTTCCTTGATGAATCACTCTGATTCTAGCTTTATATCTTCTTTTCATATTCTCCTGTCTTTACTTCTCTCTTCTACCCCAAAGCTCCTTCTCCTCCAGCTTCTAAAAGGTTGATCAAGTTAGAAATGGAGAATCTGATTTTTTTCAGTATTTACTGTTGATTGCATAAACTTTACAGCCTACAGCCAGCTTCCTCTAGGCTTCAGCAATTTTGAGTTTCAAAATCCTCATGATAGCAATTCAAAAATCTCAGGTTTCAAAAGTTGGAACTCTCTTCTGTCTGTAAACATTATTTTACATTATCTTTTGAGGCATCAAATGCTTTTAATTCAATGAAAGAATGAGCCACCAGTGTCAAAGTATGGGCTCTAATAGGAAAGAAAAAAAAAGACACACACACACACACACACACACACACAGCGGTAGATCCCTGAGCTACAAGATAGAAACATTTGACTGAAGACCTGAGAATCAGGACCTCTGCAAATCACCTGACTCTTTCAGGCGGCAGAAGCAATGCTCTTCACATTGAGTTAACAGCGCAGCCTCTCAGAAGCATGACCTCACAGATTTTTTTTCTCCTCAGACCATGTATTTCTATCCCTTAGTGTTTTCAGCTTGGTGAACAGGGTAAGGTCTTTGCAGAACCAGAGTTCTGAAAGGAAGTAGCTCACATTTTTAAGGTATTTCAGAACCTAGTCAATATGTGTTGTCAGTAACTCTGTGAAAATATTTGGGAATAGATCATAAGCATGTTTCCCCAAGAGACATAGAATTAAGGATTGATATAAGAAGTTTTATAAACATGTGAGCACACAAACAGGATTCACAATTTAAAGTTCTTGTATTGGGAACTAGGCTGGTTTTAATATATTGTTGGAAGGCTCTCTGAAACTTTAGAGGGATAATGACCTACAATAAATTAGGAGAAAGATCCAAATGTTCTTTGTAAATTATAGGATGGGAGAGAAGACTCAATAATATGAGAGTATTAGAACTGATTTCTTATGCAAGAACCAAAATGCACCATATAAGTAAATTCTCTGTGAGGGTTCAGGCTATATTCCTTCAGAAATCCAAAATCAGATTATGTAAGGTTGGACAGAGTGGAGGAGCTGTCATTTTTTAAAAGACTTGTGGTAACTGACCATTATAAGTTAGAGTTGCCTATAGTGTATGCTGAGAAATAAACAAAAAGAAACAAGCAATCAGCTTCCTGGCATCCCTATCACTTAACCATCAGAGACAATTGTTGTAACAAGCATTAAATCCACAATGGCAATCAGCATCTTTCTTCACAGGGATCAGTGGCAGTAGCTAATTGTTCATGGTATTACTAGGGTCAAGATAGACAGCCACATAGACATGCATTGGCATTCAATTTGCCAAATGAGAACCAGCTGATTGTTGTTGAGCAGAACTGTCAACGTCTACAATGGGTAATTGAAGACCCTTACTCAGTTCTGAAATCTAAGCATGTTGTCCCAAAGTCCAGAAATTTTTTAAATAATTGTAAATTCATAAGTGACCTGAGCCTTAGGGTAACATCAGTGAGGTTTCACTGGTTGAAAAAAAAATGTATAGATTGTTTAATAACAGCAACAGTGGCTGAGCTGACACTGAGACCATCAATATTGCCATCACACTCCTTTCATGCACAAGTTAGGGTGCTTAGTAGGTCATGCAACATGCAGAGTATTGCCCTGAATTCAAAGGACTCTCAGTTATTTTCCCACTTTCCAATTGTATAATTTGTCTTCATGTATTTAACAATTGGGAGAATCTTCACATTGGTTCTCTGACCTTTAGGGTAATCATAGGAAAGGACAAGTACACACCCTTGAAATGGCAAAATCTAACCAAGATATTGGTGTAAAATAAACACCACATATTTGGAGGAATCATAGGAATTAGCATTGCCCTTAAAGATTTAAGACAGTAATGCTTAGATGTTCCTGTTAAGTCTTCAATTATACACCTGGGAAAATTAGTGAAAAATGATAAACTACATTAAGCTAGCCAGTTTGAAAAAATAATAATCATTCTCCTTCAGCATTAAACATGTTTATTGGATAAATGGAATATTGGACTAGCTATTGATCTGCTAAAAATGTTTTTTTTTCCAATCCCTGATGGTGAGAGGGAAAAGAAAGTTTCTCCTTCACAGAGCAGGAGGAACAATATACCTGCAATACTTGGCCCCAGAGCTATGTCATCTCTTGCTATCAGATGCCTCAATACAGTGAGCTGAGACATTGACTGCCTTGACATTCCACCAATATCAAACTGTTCTACTATACTAATTGCAACATGCTAATTTGATGCAATGGCAAGCATGAAATGTGAAGTACACCAGATGACCTGGTAAGACATATGCCTGCCAGAAAGCTGCAAACAAACCTCATGAATGAAGGATCTGCCACCTGGGTGAAGGTTCTATTGGGGCAAATGGTCTGAGATATAGTGGGATATTATAAGGTAAATGAAAAGGCATTCTACCTTGTACTTCCTAACACTGAAAAAGCACCAATATTTGGGAAATGGTATGTGCTATACTTTAGGTATTGCTCCAAAGCACTGATCAGTAGTTTAGAGGACTGTTCACTTCAAATGAGTAAATATGAGTTTTGTAATAAGTCTAGGCTGGACACAATATTCTATAACACTTGTCTTATGATTCATCTTATGACCCACTAACATCCAAAGATTCTCAGAGCATCAGTGGTGAATAAGTATGCAGTGTGGATTCTCTGGCAGATCCAAGCAAAGGAAGTACAGTGAGACCCACCTGGAGTGTTATAATAAGTTTGTGTTTTCTGTGGAATAAACATTTTTTCTCCATTTGAAAACTATTATTGACTTAACTTTGGCTGAGCCCACCTAGGGAATATTTCTCATTTCAGTAACTGCATATTTCAACCTTAGAATTTCTTATTTTTTAAATCCTCACCCAAGGATATGTCCATTGTTTTGAGAAAGAGAGAGAGAGAGAGATGGAGAGAGAGAGATGTGAGAGAGAAACATTGATTGCTTGCCTTCCTACTAGGCTTTGAACCCTCCACCTAGGTATGTGTCCTGATCCAGAATTGAACAGGTGATCTTTTGGTGCATGGGACGACCCTCCAAGTCACTGAGTCACTCTGGCCAGGGCAAGAATTTCTTTTCCTTTTTTTTACATTTTCTAATTCACTATTAAAATTATCTATTTCCAGAGTCATTGTTATCTTTATTATTTAATTTGAACATAGTTTAATTTGGGGAGGGTGTGCAAATATTTATAATAGATGATTTGAAGCCTTTGTCTGCTAAGTCCAACATCTAGGCCTATGTAGAATCAGTTTCTATTGTCTGCTTTTTCTTATTTCTCTTTGTGTGTTTTGGCACATTGTCAAAATGTAATACTTTAATACATTTATAGCAGTTCTGGATTCTGAATTCCCCCTTTATAGTTTTATAGTTATTATTTCTGCTTTTTTTAACATGCCTGGACTTAAACCGTGGAATTGGCCTCCCTTATGGAGTACAATTTATGCTGATCTCTTTAGCATTTTTTAAATTATTTTTTATTAAAAAAATATTTTTAAGGCCAGCTTTCTACAAGTTGTTACAGTTCCTGCATGGTTTAGTGACCAGCCAGGTTTGGGCAGAGGATATGCTCAAATACCTCAAGGTTTCAAATCTGCTGATATTTTGTGTGTAGTTGGGGGAACACATTCAAAGTTCAGTTACTTCTTGTGTCTAACTCAGGTTTCATGTTTCTTAGAGATTTCTCAGGTCTTGCCTTCATATGTGTACCATTTTACAGCTTGACAGGAATGTGTAGAGGGCCCATCCTCCCCTTCTGTTGCTCTCTATTTTCATATCTCCTTATGTTTTATACCTGGCCCGCTACTTGTCCTAACTGTGACCAGGATTACAGGCTTTCAGAGTGGTGAGTTTTGCTTATTCATGTGCTACCAGTTAAATGTTTGCACAAGTTTTCGCCTTTCATCCACCCAAAATAAAGTTTGTGTATAGTTGCTAGTTTTCCCAATCAAACTTACAATGTAAAATAAATTGCTCTTCTTACCAATATATTAGGAGGAATCGGTGGTGATGGTGGTGGTGGCGGTGATGGTGTTAGGGTGTTGAAAAGCCTCAGGCAAGAAAAGCCAGATCCCAGTTACTCTTACCTAAGTTTTTTATGAATAAATATTTTGCAATTTGACATTTATTTTATGTAAATTTCTAGATACCCAAAATGGTTGTTTCAGACAATTTTGCCCAGTTTTATTCTTGATTTTTTAGTGGAGGATTTACTGACACAACTCTTCATTGACTTTTATTTTCCACCTGTCCAGGAGTGAAGTGATCTTAATTGTCAAATGGAAAGAAATAATTTTTTTTCTCAATCCTGTGTTTTCTCAATTAAAATACAGGATTTAAAATCCTTAAACATAATGTGAAGAGATGATACAAGCAGATACATTGTAACTCACTGACATTATTTCATTTGCATTACTATAATTTCAGTGGTGCATTTACCATCAACACAAATCTGTTTATTAAGTTTCTTCTATAACAGTTTGCTAATCTTGAACCTATCAAAGAGTTCCATAATGAGATTGTTCTGGACTACTAATGTATTCATTTCACAAAAGAAAGAGTCTGAAAACAAAGACAGAGGGTGAAGTTAGGAGATAACCGGGTCACTTCCAGTGAGTGTTCATAGTCAAGGCAAAAGAAGTGGAAAACTGAACCTTAAAATGGTAGATGTTTGACATAACACAGAAGACATAGGAAAAACATAGTGCCTGGAAATTCAGAAGTGAATTGTTCAGATCCATGCTTACAGAAACTTATTTCTGGAAATGCTGTTTATTTTGGTGAGATGAACTAGGTTCCCACAATTTTTTGGCCTTTAAGTCAGACTCTCACTGAACATATTTGTTCATATCATAAAATAGATTAAACACAGTTGTGGAATATTGGAACAAAAATGTTTTCCCCAGGAAATCTAGCTAGGAGTTCAAAAAACAATGAAATTTGTCTTTCACAGCTTTCCTTTATATATGTCTGTTTCCATTCAATGCAAATATGCAACTATACTTTGTGCTTTACCACTTCAAGATTGTAGTATTACATACAAAATACAGATAATTTTAGTATCATATACAAATTATAAAGTCATAACTTTTTCGTGTATTAGAGCTCGTATTAGGTTTCTGAAGTAACATACACTTACATAAAAACTGTCCAATTTAATACAGTGCAACCTGTTATATTTAAATAAATTATAACCTCTAGTTTCAGAGTTTAGGGAAAAGCATAAACATCATGAATATATTATTCTAAATAAGGCATAGAACCATTTATAGTTTATAAGGCAAATCCAAGTGACACTAATGAAGTTTCATATGTAAATTTTTAAGGTTAGGAACTTCCACAATTGTTACAAAATTTTAGGATCACCTAGGTGAAATGCATAGGTACCATTTATCCTAGTTTCCAGGAGGACAAAACAAAACTTTACAAAGATTCTCTTCCATTTTTATCAGTTTGAGTACATTCAATGCATTTATAACCTCCCAGTCTTTTTTTTTTTTTTTTTGGTTGATTAGCTTCCTATGAATCAGACTCCAAGGGGCTAAAGTACAGTTAATCCCTTTTATATTGTCAATCAGCTACCAATTTGATGTCTTTTCATAAGTGTTAAATGCTTCAAAAAATCACTCAGAGGTCTTACAGATGATGTGTTGTAGAATTGTGCACCTGAAGCCTGTAAAATTTTGTTAACTAGTGTCACCCCAATAAATTAAATAAAAAAGAAGAAAATAATAAAATCACTCAGAGGTCAAAAACAATGTCATTCTGAAATGCAATTGAAAGTACGTCCTTCCCATTCACTTGTTTAAAATGGCCTCTCTGTAAAAATTATTTTCCACTGGGACTACAAAATCATTCAATTTGAAAGATGACTTAAATTTCTGCAATATTTCTTTTTCTTTAAAGGCAACATCTAGAAAGAAATGAATGAAGAACACATTTGGCTCACATGGTTTTGGAGAAGCAGCGGGATGTAAAAAATCAATGCACATTTAGCCTCCCTCTTCATGTTTCTCAATCCTTTTCTGTTTAATTTTTTTAAGTAAAGACTAAATAAATATATAGTAAATACAGTAATCAGATTCACTTTAGCAATGACTCTAGAAATACATGGAAATACACATATTCAATTAATTTTTTCTTGTTAATGTCAGTTTTTCTGTGAGTATTTTGATAGTTCTTTCACTCTGTTGCCTAAGATGCCTCTTCAAAGTAAGAAAAAAGATTGATTTCCCCAAATTACAGAATTTTTCTGTATTTTAAACTGTCAAAACTTGCAAGAAAAATGTATTGGATGTAAATTGCTTATATACAAACCACTTGACTTCTGACATTGTCCCAAGCTACCCATTAGAAATGGGTAGCATTTCCTTCAGGAAAATCTAGCACTGTAAAATACTCATGCTTCAAACAGTGGGTTTGTGGTGGGCAGCAATGATGTTTACTGTGGACACTGCATGCATCTATCATTGTAGTTTGGCTTTAGTGATGCTCAGTGATTGAATACATATTTGAATCCTTAGTTTCTTTTACAGCTAACAGTTGAGTTATTATGAATTGTCATTGTGCCCTCATAAAATATCACAAAACCAACAATGATTTAAAAGATTTTAAATCTTCTAGAATTATAAGAATGAGAAAGAAAAGGAATTAAAGATATCTACAAAGTATCAGTAGCTAGGTAAACTAGATGGTTGAATGATAACTAACAGAGGGAAAGTTTGAGCTCTAAACTTGGGGTATGAGGTGGGATAGAAATTCAATATTAACCAGGCTGCTCTGCACCACAGAACTATGGAGAGATGGGATGAAAGAGAGTGGCAGTAAAAGCTAGAAACTAATATTTGAGAGTTTATGAAAAGCAGTCATATACATGTTTATAATCTTACTAATCTTACTATGCTTTGGCCAATGACACACGAGCCAACCAATAATGTGTGGTTGTTGGGTTGTGCCACTAAAGAGAAGGTACATAATGTCCACTTTCCCTTTCCCCACTTACACTTACAGGGAAACAGATATGGTGGTGAAACACCTTAATCCATGAAGCCACCAAACCTGCCATGCAAAAGTAAGAAGTAAAATTCTATGTTTTATATAGTTGAGTCTCAATCACTGCAGTGAAACTTACACCTTAATCAGTAAAGCCATGAACAACATTGGATATAGAATTGATATGGAATATTCAAGCAGAGTAAAGACATTATTTTAAGGACTAGGCTTTGTATTTCATATTGAACAGTAATGAAAAACCACATAGTCCAGATAGCTTGAGATCAGGTTTAATATCTTAAAATCCAAATAAAAATGTGTAGATTTTATAAAATAAAGAAACAGGAGCAACCAATGTTTCTTAGAGAGCAAAGTAATCAGATAAAAATTATATGTTAGAAAGAATGATCATCCAGTTACAAGCTATTTTAATATATTATTAGATGAGAAGATAGTTTTAAGAAAACTCCCAAAATCTTAAAATTGTAGGAATTTGAACACTGATACATTCATTTCAGTGAATCAGCTATGTATTAGACATTAGTTTTAGCACTTTTAGATATAAATTGGCATGTTTGGGAGGAAAGCTGACATTAAGGGAATATGATCAACATTATTTAGACACATACATTTGAGACGAATGTGGAAATTTTAAATATTTATATACTGTAAAGTGTTGAAAAATATTAAATTTCAAAGAACAAATGTCAGAAATGTTAAAATAGATGTCAATACCTTCATGGCAGCAGCAATTTGAGAAAAATTTCTAGTAATTACAAGCAGATCAATTTCATTTCCTGAGAATACAGAGGACCTAGCTTTCCACCTGTTCTCCTGCCCTTCCTCTCTACCTTTTGACATCGCATCAAAAGAAGTTAAAAGGTATCAAATGATTTCCCAGCATGCACTAAAATTAAATCTCAGTGTACCTCAGAGGAGAGACAGATGGCAAGATTTTGCATGCTGGTGAAAAGCAGAGTGTTAAGACCCACATGCCTATTATGGTCATGTCTACTGGCCCACCATTGCCTCAAACTCATTCTCAGAGTTTGTGTCAGCATTCGAACTACTTTAAGGGTTTTTCCATTTTATACATTATAGAGAAAGATTTGGGTTGGTAAGTTAGAAAACAAGGTAAATAATATGGAAAACAATGTACCTATAATTACTACTTCTGCATGGCTACTAAATAATGTGTTATTAGCAGAAACTGTCTTTAACAAGAGAAGAAACTTTGAATTTAGAGGTAGTTAAGGGGCCAATTTTATAGCTGCTATTAACAAATCCACTTCTTAAATGAACAAAATACCAAGAAGTACTGACATAAAAATTATAAAATTTGGATGAATTTGGGATCCACTGAAAATGCTTTAGGTTTATGTTTAAATATGTATGAATTGATCTGTTTAGCAAGTTAAATTTATCTAGCTGCAATTTTCTGTTTTATTTTATTCAAATTCAAAAATATTTGGTTCAACCTGGCTAGTATAGCTCAGTGGATTGAGCACAGGCCTGCAAACAAAAGGATTGCCAGTTCAATTCCCAGTCAGACCACATGCCTGGGGTGTGGCCCAGGTCCCCAGTGAGGGGTGTGGAGAGGCAACCACACATGGATGTTTCTCTCCCTCTCTTTTTCTTCCCCTTCCCCCTCTCTAAAAAGTAAGTAAATAAAATCTTTAAAAAAAACATTTGCTTCATTTCAGTATGAGATTAAAATATTTTAAGTGTAGTTATTCTTCTATGTAGCAAGATTCCTATACACAGTATTTATCTATGTAACATAATTTAATATGTGACAGACATACTCTCTATAGGCAATACATATAAAGTAGTACTATGTGTATAGTGTTATAAATATTAACTAGATATTCTGAGAGTATTATACATGGTATAAAATAAAAACCTCAGAATAGAATGATTGCTTTAGATCCAGAGCAACAATTTTATGTAGACAGACAAGGATAACAAACTAGCAATGTTTCAAAAGAGATATCCATAATGAAGTTATTAGAAAGATAGGCTAAAGGATTTTAGTCACAACAAATCAACAACATATTTTATTTAACATATATATGTATTTAATTATTATATTTTTCCTTTGGCAATAATTCCTTTAGTAGTATTTTTTTAATTAGCAAGTTTTAAATAGATAAGAGTTTATATAGTATAAATATAAGATTCTATAGTTGATTACATTACTAAAATATCAGCAATTTTAAAAAAGGTTATAGAAGTTATGAATGTTGATATATTCTTCAGCTCAGATTGAAGACATAAAGATGTCTTTTCCATGTCTGCTTGATTTAACTTATTACCTAAGAAAACATTTATTTTCCATTGAGCAAAATATTTTACTTTGTTTATTATTTTAAAAAATTAAGTGCATTCTAGCAAGCACTAATAACATTTTGAAAATGGAATTATCAATTTAACATGTTCAGTTCCTCTCACTATAAAGTAGTTTTATGCCTTGGCTGGTGTGGTTTGGTGGATTGAGTGCTGGCCTGTAAACCAAAGGGTCTCTGGTTCTATTCTCAGTCAGGGTACAGGTGTGGGTTGTGGACCAGGTTCCCAGCAGGGGGGGCTCAAAAGGCAACCACACATTGATGTCTCTCTCCTTCTTTTTCTCCATCTCTTCCTCTCTCTACAAAAAATAAATAAATTAGATCTGGAAGAAAAGTAACTTTACTGCAGTGATGTAATTGCAACTGTGTTACCATAGTATATTTCTCAATTCAATACAATGCCCTTGAATCTATTACTTTCAGAAGTGGAAAATGTAGACTGCTTTGAAAGACAATGTTTTTGTTTGTTTTGTGTTGTTTTTTTTTCCAAATGGTCCAAAGATGAATGTTTTGAGTAAATAATTTAGTAAACTACTATTTATTCAACATGTTTTAAGTATTGCATAAAAAATGCATGAAGAGGGATGCCTCAAAAACCAAAATTATCTTCTAGAGGATGGGCCACTTTTAGTACAGGATTCCACTACTAGGTGAGTGTTCCAGGAATTTATCTGTATCACAGTACCAGATGGTGTTGTTATGAGAGGCTGCATTCAGCTTTAGTGAATTTTTCTGAAGACACTTTCAATGTGTTTGCCCATATCATAATGGATAATTTATAGTGTATCTGCCTATACTGTGCTAAGTGTTCAGCAAAATGGCATGACTACCATGCCCCACCCTCCTTATTCATTTGATCTCACCTGGAGTGACTTGTTTTCCCTGAGGAAAAAGCACTTAAAGGGAAACATTTTGCTGATGTGGAATAGGTAAAATAAAAAATGGCAGAAGCACTAAAAGGCATCAAAATCAATGGGTTCAAAAACTGTCTTGAGCAGTTGACAAAAAAAGTCCTAATAAGTGTTTTGCATCAAATGGAGAATACTTTGATGATGACTGAAGTTTAAACATGTAAGAGTAAATACACAATTTTTTATAAATAAATTCTGTTTTTTTGGTGGGATCCCCCTCATAGAACAACAGATTAAATTGCTGATTCTTTTAAGGTGTTTACATATCTTTTTAATAATCTAATAAGACAACGCTAGTAATAATAAATACAAATACGTGCTAATAAGAAGATAAAATATAATGTGAGAAAGTGTGAACTGAGTAACTGCTCCAAAGAGAACAATTATAAGTGCCATAAAAGTGAACCATTCCTGTGCTCAAGCAGAGAAAATTAGGGTGGGCTGAGTACAGTAAATGAAAAAGAGGGGAAAGGGAAAGAGAGAGAGATGTTTACTATAAATACATAGATTATATTTTCAATATGATGAAAATCTGAGTCTTAAACTGAAGTGTGGCATGATATAATCTAATTTACAGAAAGAGCAGGTGGACTAGAAGGAGCAAGAATGGACGCCAGTCAGGGGACTACTGTAGACATTTGAAGGCAGATGGTGGTTTCTTGAAGCAGGCACTGGTAAGAATAAAATTTAAGATAGTGTATATATTGGAAGTAAATTCTAAACAATTTGGTGTTGCACTGGACATCAGTTATGAAAGGACAGGCAGAATAAAGGTTATCTTATGGGCAAAGGTGATACTACATTCTGATACTATGAAAATTGGGTCATAGAAGGCAGGATATGATGGAAGGGAAATAATAAGCATTAGTGCTCTCTGAATCTTATTAAGTATTAAATGCCTAGTCAATCCCAACTGTTTAGCCAGTTAGGGTGACTCTAACAAAATATCACGGGCTGTTTAGCTTACCAAAAACAGGAATTCCTTGGAAACGTCAGTGCAACTCTGCTCCCCTGAACTTGTTCGTTAATGCTGATTCCACTGCAACCTACCCACTCCTCTCAAGTGGTCTTCACGTCTCGTATTGAGAAGTGCTGCCTACACTTACTGATCTACATACACAGAGGGGTTTGTCAAGATCAAAGTTTGGTGTTTCTTAACTCCAGGCTCCAGATGAATCCAAAATCCCCTTTCACAGCTTCCAGGTCCAGGCTGCAAGATGCTCCAGCTTCTGAGACCTCCCCGTCTTGGATCCCATACAAGTCTTTGGCTGCCTTACATTCCTCAAATCCGATGCTGCATTTTGCCAAGCACAAGCGTATATTTTTAAGGGGAAATTAATGCATATGTTTCTGCTTCATCTTATGTGGAAACTATCAAAACATTATATCTGAAGTAAAGTAACACCCAGAAAATGCTCTGGGGAGGTTTGCCAGGGGGAAAAAAAAACACAGGAATTTATTTCTCACAGTTCTGGAGGCTAGACGTCCAGAATCAGGGGTCAGCATGGCTGAGTGAAGCCCCTCTTTTGGATTGCAGACTATTCCTTGTGCCTTCACATTGACGATGGAGCAAAGGACCTTTCTTGGGACTCTTGTAAGGGCACTAATACCGTTCAGGAGCTCCCCACATTTGTGACATAGTTACAGCCTAAAAGTTCTACATATTAATACCATCACCTCAGGAATTAGGTTTTAACATATGAATTTGTGGTGTGGGAAGACACATACATATTCAGACCATAGCAAATTAAAAATAATAAAATGGTAGGACAAAGCTATGGAAAATATCATTGCTGATTAGTAAGATATGGAGCAAGAGGTAATGATTATTTAGGAGCAGTGACAGCTGTGCTTAAACCTATTGTAATTTGCTAAGGAAATACTGTCAGTGAAGCTTTGACTTCAAAGTCCAGTAAGATTCTCTGAATACTTTATTTAGTTCTAAGAATGGAAAACTAAGAGGCTCAAGGCATTTCATATTTGTATGAAATACAAATTTTACTCACTCTGCTTGTGAGCAAAAATTATACTCACCTCTCAGTTAGTGAATGACTAACATAGCTTCCCAAAGACAGGGGACATAATAATGCAAATACCGAAATCAGATAATTTGGTTGTGAACCAGCATCTACACAAAAAAAGACCAGAAGAAATTAAATAACTCTCTTTGGTGCTAGGGAAATGCCAGTAAATTATTAGAAGAGTGTGAATGGATATTTGGTGTATTTATTCTTGTTATGAAATCCTTGGTGACTTTTCAAAGCCAACATTATTTAAAAATTGTAGAGATAAATAAAAATTGGCAAAATAGTATGCAGATTTATATTTGGAATGAAAAATAAGAAGACATAACTCAACATGTGTAAAATGTGATAATGGCAGCAACATTTTAAAAATGAAATATCAACAAATACAAATATGCCCTGAGGGAGAGCAGAATATGCCACCCTAAAACATGTCTCTTTGACATGAGGATCATTTTGAGCTAGTTATTTTTAAATATAGCAGAACCAGGAGAGCTCTGAAAACTGAGTTGAAGTTGCCCTTTTACAAGTAAAATGAACACTCGAAAGGGAAATCTCCAGCTGTAAAGGTGTCTCCCTCTCTGTACCAGAAGGAGGGTGACTCTGAATCTTTAGAAACTTGTTAGTGGGAAACGCAATAACTTAAATCTGTATAACAACCCTATTTTTGTTTACTGTGCTTTTCCTCACAACCTCCCTCCCACTCTCAATGGTTTATTTTGTCTTTCGCTGGGGATGGTATTTCAGGTAATTGCTAGGGTCATTTTGGGGAGTTTCTGTTTTCCTGGGTCTCTTCCAAGTATACTGCAGGTATGCATCCTATTAAACTTATTTGTTTTTATCCTATTAGTCTGTCTTTATTTTTACTTTTGTTTGGAGCAGGGAGGGGTTATCAGCCAAGAACCTGGAAGGCTAACTGGAAATTATTTTTTCTTCCCCATCCTTCTAAACTTTCCAAAAATATTTATAAAAATTAATGATACAAATGTAGAGTTGATATGTTTCCATCATCCCTGGTTATTTATCATATAACCTAAGCCATGCTACTCCAATATGTGCCTCAGTGGTATGCAGATTAGTGTGAGCTAAAGGCAATGTTATTCACAGGCTCAAAAGAAACACCTGCTTCTTCCTTTAACTACTTAGAAAAAAAGTTGAAGTAGAGGCCTTGCCCATAATAAGATATCAGAGATAACTTCCTTTGATACATGTACACGTGTGTGTGGCAAACTTCTAAATGACAGTTCTTGTTGTCCTGCAATGATCTTTTGATACCCCCAAGGTTCTGTTACCTTGCTAGCTCAGGATGTCTTAAATACCCCAGTCACACTTTCTGTCTCTGAGCCTCTCCTATCAATATGTGGGGTCTCTGACTCTCACATGTGTGGTTTTCCATGTCGCTGGTGAAAATGGGTTCTTGCAGTGTTGCAAGAAAGAAATTTCAAAGGGGACACATGTGGGAGAAGTTTCAGTGTAATGGAAAAATTTATTTGGAGTGAAGGAAAGTAATATACCTTTGGAGATTTAGAAGGTAACCAGTATCTGGTAGCAAATACTACTCCAAGACCCTGGATAATCCTCTCTATGTTTTTCTTTGTTTAAAAGAATAAGCAGGCTCTCTCTTAATCTACCAAACCTACTTCTTGGGTTGTTCTGGGTTTATCCTGGACCCATCCCCTAACCAATCCCTTTCCTGGACTTTTCCAGGTTCTATATCCTTATCCAATCTGATTCTTTTCCCAGATTTTCTCAGGCTAGATTTTTCCACTTTATGTCACCACTCTGGCTCCTACTGCGCATGCCCCAAAGTTTTGCTGTGCCATCTTGGTTTCTGCTGTGCCTGTGCCTAGCTTAGGAATTTCCCCTATCCCCCATCTGGCATTCATGGTTGTCCCCTGGGGAGATTGGAAAGCTGATCTTCTGGGGATTAAGTCCCCTTTGGTGAAGCATGCCTGCGGCTTTCCCCTGGAGTATTTGAAGATGTGGCTTCCAGATTTAAAGCTTAAGGCTCCAGGTTTAAGGCTTCCAGACTTAAGCCTTATTCAGTGTAACATCTGGACTCAACCAGGCTCAGCCAGTCTGGCTCCATTCTCTTTTGTTAACTCCTAGCTGCCATGCTAATGCTCATGCCTAGGTATGTCTTCAGTTTGGTTATTTTACCTTGCTAATCTGTCTCATATATATTTTATTATTAGTCCCATCAGAAGAACCTTGAGGATGGAGAAAAGTTTGTTCCTCCTTTACACTTACAAGCAATTTTTTAAAGACATGATTTCTTGATTGATGGAATTTAGCTACAGAATATTTTGATCTCTAAAATTAGTAGTTTCAAATCTAGAATATATTGTTGATGCCCATTTGTATATATTTTATTGGTTTTCATGACATTGTTAATCTGAAAATAAAAAATTAGAGTAATGCAACAGACATTTATTGGCACTGACTTAGGCAGAAACCCAAATAGTGTATCAATTTTTGGGTGAAGGAAAGGGGTTTTTAATATCAGGTTAAAAAAAAGAAAATAACTATAAGAATATAAGAGAGGAATTTATTTTGGTGCTAAAAAGGTAAGTTATTCTTTAGCTATACATGGTTGCTCTCTGATTCTAATGAACAGTTTTAATTACCAGTCCTAATGATATTCAGGAGGTCTATTTTCCTGTTAGCTTCCCAATGATCTCTAGGAAGACCATGCTGCCCTGGCCCAGTCCAAAGGTTAGTCTGCCCAGTTCAAATATTCCAGAAGTCCGAGGAGTGAGACCTGCAGGGGAGCTCCTCTGGAGTGGCCGCCCTGATTCCACTTTAAAATGGCTCCACTTAGAAACTTTCATGATGTGCTTTTCCTCAATTCAAAATTGTCAAATTATTTATAACATTTCCAAGTGAACTCCAGCCTTTTACAAGATTTGATATCCTTATGAGGTGTGCTGTTTTTAAGCCCAGGTGTATGAAAATGTTAAGTGAGCCTAAAAGAGTGTCACACTCAGAGTACCTGATGTCCGAAGGTGTGCAGTAGCTCAGGACATGGCCCTTTTGCCACCCGTGATGAGAGCTGCCAGGGGGCCCCAGGCCAGAGGGGATGTGTATTGTTTTGGGAATGGACTGTAACTCCTGCCTTATCTCCTTTTGGGAGCAATGACTTCTGGTCCTGTGAGTGCTTCTTGACATTTCTTTCCTCACATACACACTGAGGTAATATAGTTTAGAGTCACAAGTAGAACATGTGCCTCCTTTGTCTGGGACCACCTATAACAAACCTCAGACTGGGAAAGGTGCAGTCCCTCTGGCACCAACCCGCTGCTGTCTGCACATTCCCCTGTAATGTGCATAATAGACAACATGTTCACATGTGCTAGTCCTTTGGGTATATCTGTTGGAATATCACAAACTCTTAAGCAGATCCCTGGTTTGGAGCTCCTGTGTTACAAAAGGTCAAAATCCAGGTGATATGATGAGAAATTCAGACAGAAGAGGAGCTTTTCTGTGCCGTTACAGCTCTTGCATATCATTTTCTTATTTTCTAGAAGTTTTAATAGAGGTGGTGTGTGAGTTACTGAAGTAAACTTTTTTATGATCTGATATAAGTCTTTCTTACAGTGTAACCGTAGTTGTGTATTTACCATTTTTATGCCATTGTGACTCTATATTTCCTTTATTTCATCACTCCCTTGGTGCTGCAGCTTATTTTTCAAGTTAAATAAAAACACTAGCAAAGAAACAAAGAATGTGCTGTAATCTTGTGACCCTCGTGCTGACAGTTTCATATATTTTGAAGTGAATAAAGATATGGAATCGGGATTGTGAAACAAGCATGCACTTCAGAAAAGTGTTTCATAAATTTATTGCTTGGCTGTGTGGTACAACCACCAGAGTTTTGATGGACAAGAACATGCATCTGGAAAATGAAACACAGATAGCAGTTCACTGTAATTCAAAGATAATGACTACCAGAAGACACAATTGTTGAGCAAATGTGAGAATTTGGTTTCCCAGGGATTTATTAATTTGATGTATTTTAATCCTTGCCTATTGTAAAGGCAGAACATTTTCACTCAGATGGTGGGGTCCTACTCATTTTGTAAATCGTTCTGATCATCTTTTTTATTTATTTATTTATATCAACAGTTCATCTGGCAGCTGGAAAAAGGCCTCTGCTGCACAGCAGTCAGTCACCTGCAATGAACGTAAGAGCCCACGTCCAGGCTTCAAATGTCACCACGTTGCCATCTTATTGTGAATGACTGAAATTTACTTCCCGTCGTTAGTGGTGCTGAAAATTGCCACAGGTTTCCACAGTTTATAATGTATTGTCTAAACGGAAAACATTTTCCGAATTGAATTGACCTTTTAGAAAATAGCACTTTCATCCTCAAAATGCAGGACTGATGCGATATTTTATTTAAAAAGGTTATTTAGTTATAAAACTTGGAGAAAGTGTAAGGAATTAGAACTGTGTGTATTGCTCTATATAATGCACTGCTGTCAAAAAGCACAAAACAAAGACCACTGATTGCTTAACCTCCTAAATGCTACTGGGAATAATGCACTGGGAAAACCACATCTTCCCTGATCGATAGGAAAGAGCAATACAAGGAATGAATGCCTTTTTTATTCTGTACTTTTAATTAGTCTATCATTTTCTTATCAAAAAGGGAATGGAACACTGTCAACCTTGTTAAATTACTCTAAATAAAATGCAATGCAAGTCTTAGAAAATGTATCCACAGAGCAGAGTACTTACTCATCATCCTGGAGTTTTGTGTGTGTGTGAGAGAGAGAGAGGGAGACATAATAAAACAATAGATAGAAATGTTAAAAATTTATCAAAAACAATTATTTATGAGTGAACAAAAAGTAAAGAAAAAATTGACTCACCCAAGTAATTTAAATGAATTGGATTATAAGTGGTTGTATCACAAATATTGTTCATTAAGCTGGAAGAAAAAGATACAACAATCATCCAAAATAATAGAGTCAACTTGGGAAAATATAGCCAAATTAAAAAGCTTCTAATATTTTCTCTCTTTCTTTCACTCTCTCTCTCCTTTTCCCATTCCCCCCCTCCAAAACTTGGTTGTTGACCATGGTCAGAGAATAAATAGAAGGTGTCTTGAGTCAAATATTTTGGACAACATATATCAAAGTAATTGAAGAAATAATGCACTGAATATGAAAACTAAGTTAAATTATTTTTAAGTGCCTTTCACTATTCAGAAGATACTTGAAACATTAGAGCCATTTTTATAAAAACAATTATTTTTGGATCATCATAGTGCTAAATTTCCATTGTATTTGATCAGTTTTCATTTCATTTTTTATAAAAGACGAAAACATGCCTCTGCCTCAGCCTTCAGATTGCATTGGTTTGTCTGAGTGCTCTGCAATGTCACGGATGCATCTGCAGTGCTGTTAGAGCTCTGCTTATATGTTTAAGGCAGGGATATAGCTCCATGTTCGATCTATTCCAAAAGCAGAGAATAAATATGGGACTTGGGTAAAACTCAATAATAGTGATGCTGATGACAATAATTATGATTGTGATTTCGGTAAAAATGTCATAAAAGAACTTAAAGATCAATGTAACATTGATGGTTTAGGTAAATTAGACAACAATTAATGAGTAGCTATTATGATTGCACATGCAATACTAAAGTGTCAATGGTTGATCTAATATTACATGCAATCATTTAGGGTTTTTTAGAACTATTTTATAAACACAAATAAAACTAGCAACCTATATGACTTAATTTTTAGATGACACTGAAGCCACATAGGTTAATTTCCATTAGAATCCCTGAATATTTTTGGTCAGTGTCTCCTCTAATGCTGCCAGGGACAGACCATTTCATCAATGATATAAAACTTAAAAAAAAAAAAGACAAGCACAGACAATAGTATCTATAATCCAACTAAACAAATAGAATATTCTGAGTATATACAAATCCCTTGTGTCTTTCCCTGATTGCATCACTCTCCCTCCACAGATATAATCATTTTCTATCATTATTTTTCTTTTCACTTCATACAAATATATTTCTAGACAATATTTAACTTTGTTTATTTTTGAGCTATACATAAATAGGAGTTTACTTCAATTTTCTCTAGCTTTCTTCCATTGTTTAAAATTTTGACTTTGTAACCAACTTAAATCTGCATAAAGGGTTTTATACTTTTAATATTATTATTTTGTATATACACAAATATACATATATATAGTTTTTTGTTTTCTAAATTATGTTTTCTAAATGTTGTAGATGTTTACAAATGCAATTCAATTGGCTTTGGCATATTAATTACTAAAAGTTTAGTGACCTTACTACTCTCTGTTATTAATTAAATTTATATTTTGAGCTTTTGATGTATTTTAGAAATATAAATTGTATGATCTGAAAAAAATTAGTTTCTTTCTTTCCAATTTCATAGGTTACTTTGTAACTTCAAGTAACCTGATGCTGAAGTCCGATGCAGAATGACTGAAGGTTTGTGAAGGAAGCAATTTGTTTTTCCAAATGACTGAGGAAAGACCAGACAGAAAATTGTACTAGAAACTTTAGCTGTTCTTATTGAGAGGATGAACTTGAATTTTCCCCTTACTACAATGTAACTAAATCAAGCCAAATTTATAAAAGTTCTAATAAAAGAAAGGAGAATGTTTTGTTGGAAATATAATTAAAAGTGTTTTTTGTATCAAGATAATTCTTAGCATTTTAGGTTGTGCAATAAGATCAAATTCTGCACGAAAAATAGCATTGTAAACAATTTTGAAATACTAGTATAAAGTGAAGAATTCTAATAATACAATAGGCATATCAAGAATAGAAAACAGTTCCTACTGTTCATCAAAAATCAGTAATCTTATAGGATAAAACTTAGGAAAAAAGATATGAAGAATCAATTTTAAAATAATGCATAAATTAAGGATATTTTTATTGATGTTGTACAAATTCACTAGTAAATAGAAAACTGGCATTTCTAAATAAAATATCATAATTAACAGATTAGATACAAATGTTAATATTATTGATTCAACTAGCTTTAGAAAGGGTATGGAAATGGGGATGTCATATAGATTGGTTACTGTGTATATCATAACAATTCTTGAGATCATATTACAAAAATATATCTAAATAATAGGGCCTGTCATTTAAGATAACTCTTTCACTACTTGATGATTATCCTACGGAAATACTTACACAAAATATGCATATACTAATAAGTGTTGCAGAACCAAGTGATTTTAATGATATCCCCATACTATTTAATACTATGTAGCCATTACAAAATAATTAGGTAAATTAATGGATATTTGTATTATGCTAAATACCTCTAAATTGGTAAAAATACTTGATATGTATTTAATTTATTCATAGTTTTCTATTTATTAAATTTATTAGGGTGATACCGGTTAACAAAATTATACAGGTTTCAGATGCATAGTTCTACAACACATTGTCTCTGCACTGTACTGTGTGTTCACCACCGCAAGTCCAGTCTCTGTTTCTAGCCATTCATTGGAATGCTATTAGCAACAAAAATAAATCAACTATTGATATTTATTACAATACAGACAAATCTTAAAATAAGTGGCTGAGTGAAAGAAGCCAAGAGAAAAAAAAGCACATATAATATGATTCTTCTATATAAATGTCCAGATATGCTCATCTATAATAAAGAAACTAGATCAGTAGTTCTGTGGGAAAATGAGTAAAGAGGGGGGTTAAAAATTGACACAAGGAAACTTTTGAGAATGATGGAAATGCTCATTTTCTTGAGCATGGTATGTATGTATACACACACACACACACACATATACATATATACATATATAAAGACTGATTACACTGTACTCTTTAAATCTGTGTGATTTTTTTTTTTTACTTCAATTACACCTCAATGGGATTCAAAAACAAAAACACGCTGAGAAACCTAATACTTTAGGGTATTTGGATTAAGGTCCTTTCTAGACTTTATTCCAAAACAGGAAGTTTTCTTGCTTAGGGAACTTACACCAAGAAATCTACTCTTTGGAAAATTATATCATGGACCTTATGCAACCTACAGTTCACTGAAGCACAGTGAAAAGATCTGATCTTGTCTGATAAAACACACCTGGTCATATCTTGGTGTTAGGAGAGTTATTTGCTCAGAAATAGGCTTTCCCTTCTATACAAAAGAAGTTATACATCATTGCAGGAAAGCACGAACAGGGTCTTAGCTGGGCACAATGAACCTGCACTGGAAGAGGTGACGTCTGTGGTCTTCTGATCGGACTGGATGAATATGGTCAATTACGAAACAACTCCATACATCTCACCAAAGAAAACATTAAAGTTAATTATTATTTGATGAGCCCATGATTTTCTAGATTTATTTATTAGGTATAGAGCCTATCTTTTAATACTACCAGTCTTCAAACTCTTGTGTGCTTCTCAAACTTTTAAAAACAATGAACCCTTCAATGAAGCAAAATCTCACTCAAAATATTCACCTCAATTACTACCCAGGCCATTAATAAAAGCAAACCTTTATGATAATACATTTAGTTCATAAAGATGCATTTTAATATTTGTAATGAATAAAAATAATGTGACTAGAAAATAATGGCCACATAAGGTCATATAGGATTTGTGGGCTGTTGTTGCTGGTATGTCAGTCTTGGCCTTTCCTCTCCATTAACCTCCCCTCTCTGATTGTAAGTAGAAACTTTCAATTATTTCCCCTCCCTTTTCATTGAATTTATTGTGATGACACTGGTTCACAAAATTACACAAGTTTCAGGTAGACAGTTTTACTACATAGCACCTATGTACTGTATTATGTGTTCACCACCCTAAGTCAAGTCTCTTCCCTTTGCCATTTATTACCTCTATACCCCCATTCACCTTCCCCCAATCCTCCTGGCAATCACCACACTGTCATCCATGTTTGTGAGTACTTCCATGTTTTTTTTCCTTTTTTACTCAATCTTTCTACCCTCCACCCAGCCCCCAGGAATCCATCATCTCTCAGCCTGCTCTCTATGGGTCTGTCTCTATTTATCCTGTTAGTTTATTATATTCATTAGATTCCACATATGAGTTAAATCATATAGCACCTATCAATCGCTAACAGTAATATTCTCCAGGTCCATCTATGCTATCACAAAAGGTAAGATTTCCTTCTTTTTTATGACCGAGTAGTATTCCATTGTGAAAATGTACCACAGTTTTTTTTATCTACCCATCTACTAAAGGACACTTGGGCTGCTCCCAAATCTTGGCTATTTTTAAATAATGCTGCAATGAACATAGTGGTGCTTATATTCTTTCATATTAGTGTTTCAGGTTTCTTCAGATAAATTCCCAAAAGTACAATCACTGTCTTATAGGGCAGTTCCATTGCAATTTTTCAAGGTAACTCCATACTGCTTTCCACAGCAGCTGCACTAGTATGAATTCCCACCCACAGTGCATGAGGGTTCCCTTTTTCCCACATCTTTGCCAACACTTATTTGTTGACTTACTGATGACAAACATTCTGATAGGTGTGATGTGATTATCTCATTGTGATTTTAATTTTCATTCTCTGATGATTAGTGACGTTGAGCATCTTTTCGTATATCTATTGGCTATCTGTATATCCTCTTTGGAGAAATGTCTATTCAGGTCCTTTGCTTATTTTTTAATTGGGTTATTTGGGGTTTTGGGTGTTTAGTTTTATAAATTCTTTATAAATTTTGAATATTAATTCCTTATCAGATGTATATGTGAATATGTTCTCCCATTCTATGAATTGTATTCTAATTTTGTTGATGATCTCCTTTGCTGTGAAAAAGCTTTTCAGTTTGATGTTGCCCCATTTGTTTATCTTTTTTCTTTGTTTCCCTTGTCTGAGCAGATATATCTGAAAAAAAAATGTTGCTGTGAGCAATGTCTGAGATTGTGCTGCCTGTGTTTTCTTCTAGGACTTATATGGTTTTGAGTCTAATATTTAAGTCTTTAATTAATTTATAATTTATTTGTGTGTATGGTGTAAAAAGGTGGTCTAGTTTTGCTTCTTTTTGCATGTATCTTCAATTTTCTCCACTCTGTTTATTGAATACACTACCTTTACCCCACTGTATATTTTTGCCTTCCTTGTCAAATATTAATTGACTATGAAGGTGTGTGTTTATTTCTGGACTCTCTAATTTGTTCCATTGATCTATATGTCTGTTTTCATGACAGTGCCTTGCTGTTTTAATTATCATGGCTTTGTAGTATAGTTTGATATTAAATAGCATGATTCCTTCAAATTTGTTCTTCTTAAGATTGCCATTGCTAGTTGAGTCAATTATTTTTAACCAATATAACATAGAAGTAATAGACTGTCATTTCCATGATTATGTTGTATTAACTGGTAAGATGATGGGATTTTGCAGGTATAATTAAAGTCACTGACTACATGACTATAAGGGGGGTTGTCTTTCCTAGACCTGAGTTAACCAGTTAAAACCTTTAAAAGGTGGTCTGGAAATGAGTGACAAAAATTCAACTCTGTTGCTGCTTGTGAAGAAACAAGCCACCAAGACATATACAGCTGTAAGAACTGAAATCTTCTAACAAGCACATGGGCTTAGAGGAGTATCTTGAGCCTCAGATGAAACCCTAGCACCTCTCAGGGTTTCAGCTGAAAGCTCAAGATCAGATGGCTTAGCTAAGCCATGCCCAAACTCCTAACCTATGGAAACATGTAATAGTACATTGGTACTGTTTAAACTGCTAAATGTGTGGTGATTTGTTACCCAGCAACAGGAAAAATATGATACACATTACAATGAAAAATAAATAGATATTGTTACTAGTATTATATTCATTTTTTCAATTACAGAGTTGAGTCGGAGATACTTAGGAAGGTTTCCCAAGATCACAGAACATGGCATAGTTGAGATGTAAAGCCAAGCAGTCTTGTTTCAAAGTAAAACAAATTCTTATGATTAAAAGAACACTATTTTCACTTTCTGAATAAACATTTAAAATGTTGAACAATTTTAAAATTAATTGTGTCCTAACACATTTAACAAGATTGATGATTAAAGTGGGTGAAATTATTTTAGTCTAAAATTACATGTAACTCTAAAGAAACTGTCACTTATTTTTGAATTCAGATTAAATGCAAAAGATAATTGATATTCTTGCACAGGATTGTATTGCTGATTTTAATATAGAAAACACAGTGCTGAAGAGTCAAATGCGAGGAAAAAACAGAGAAGAGATCTATTTTTGGCTTAATAATTGATTTATACCTATTTTTATGGGTGAAACAAGATTTTTAAAAGCTTTTCAATGTACCTTAAAAAAATGTGTTTCTCCAAATAACAGACTTCTTGGTAAATATTTTGCAAATGAATTGAATGTTCACTGACAGCCAGCAAAGGAAAGCATTAAAACTATCTGTGCTTCTCCAATAAAATGCTATTATTTTATTCTTCTCCCTACATTGGAGGTAGGGTTATTTGAAACTGAACAACATAAAATACCAAATAGAATAGTGCTGAATGCAGAGAGAGAGAGAGATTAAAATAATTTCTTAGAAGATCATTTAAGTGATCTTGTATGTCAAGAGACAAAAGGTCATTTGTCTCTTATCATATAAAGGATGAAAGAGAGACATTAAACTGATCTATACAATTTCACTCATTTTTTATTACAAAATTCATATCGTAAATTTTTTCATAGTTCTGGATAGAATTGAAAGAGTTTGGGATACAATTTTTCAGAGTATGATAGTTTTTTTAAAAGATTCCATGATATGAGAAATTTTGAAAAGTTCTCTTGATTGTGTTCATTATTTCTTCTGTGCTTAATCATAGCATTTCTTGCACTGGTATTTTTCCATTCCTACATGTCTGCCTAAATAGATTTTAAGCATGAGTCCTCTCAAATTATTTCCATATACTTGATCTTAGCCAAAAGACCTAGCAGCAATCAAATTATATACTAAATGAATAAAATCACATAGTGGGAAATAACTAAATCAAAAACAACATTTTAGGAATAGTAAAGCACATCAGAGAACACCATTAGTTAACTCTTTCATGACATTAGCTGTCCTGTCACTGTCGAAGTACTTCAAATAGCATATTTGTTTCCTCAGTGTTCCTTTAGGAACTTCAAAACCAGGCAAGCCTTAGTAAATTGAAAGGAAAACAAATCGATGATAATGACATACAGAACTAAGAAATGATGCAGAATATTAGAAATCTAGAGGGTAGCTTGTGTGTTACTCTATAATAAACAGTGGAATTCAAAGTGAAAATAATGTTTAGAATTACATATAATAACACTTTTATTTAAGAAGATGCTGTTATATGTTATCATTTTTAAGATTGCTTATATGCAGAAATCTTTGTATATTCCTTTTAATAAGTTCTTGTGAAGTATTCTGTTTTAGGTTTGATCCATTATAAGTACAGAAATTGTCTCCTCAACTATTTTAAAACTTTCTAAGCACAGGCAGAATGGCCTATGTGCCTGTGATTGTACCCAGCACCTTGCATGGTGCTTTGCATACTGAGAAGCTTAGTTGTTAAATACATCCTATTGGTTTTGCTTGCTTGAATTTATCTACTCCATATATTTGACCTTTTATAAGATCAAAGTCTCATAATTGACCTAGCTCTTTTATGTCTCATTAAATTTCAATTCTTAACACTCCGTTTTATAAGCAGAAGACAAAAGTCTTCATGTTAAACTAGCATAATGCATGAACACTTCCATATTTCCACTTCCCACTCTTGTACTTTTAGAGAAATATTTCTAATCTATGACTCTCCGGCAAGGCTGAGAACTTACCTCCAACACTGGGGGTACATGCTCATCTAGACTGTAATGCTCTGCAGCTACCATGAGTTTATTTCAGGGACTTTTTAACTGTTATGGCTGCAAATAAAATGATCCCCATCCAACCTCATAAATACCTTCTAACTTAGGGTAAAAAATAAGTTGATATTTCTGAAAAAAATTTTCCATTAAAACATATAACTTTAATTGGTTTTCTATTAGTATTTCAGTTTCAAAATTATATATAAGGGAATAACTTATTGAATAATCACAAATTTAGAGCAATAACCAATATTTTTTCTGCCATTGCAATCCCTTTTTAAATTAGAACTATAAGCCTTAAAGAGAGTCATGCAAGTTGAATATCATGCTGTCTTTCTAGAACCATATCCAAATCTCTAACCCATGACATTAAAATAAGAGCTGTTTTATAAAAGTTCTATTAAACATACGAATGTAACACTTAATCTAAAATTAAAAAGATAAATGTGACTAGTTTTCATGTCATACAAGAGGCAAGAAGAGCAGGGTGTTCAGTTGTGTTTCATTCTTTCCACTTTACAGTGAGATATGCCGGCATTTATTATCGTTATCATTTCAGTTTTCTCCAGAACTGGAAAACAGCAGTAAAAGTAAAAATAAAACACCATCCAGTGAATTTTACTATAAGAAAGAATTATTTCTGTTTTCTATAGCTTCCAAAAAAAGTTAGTTCAAATGTATAAAGCAGCAGTTTAATAAATTATGGATAACAAGACACTGGCAAACTAAATAAAAAAGACTTTATCAGATCAGAATGAACAAGTTCAAAATGAAGCCTCATCACAGATCAGATAAGAAACCCAAAAGTAAGTATTCACAGAGATTTACAGTAGTTCCTTCTTCCCTTAAAATATATCATTCCAATATCCCAGTTATTTTCTTGACTAACTCTAGCTAATCACTTCGATTGTATAACTAATAAAATTCTTGCAAATCTTACTTCCATCAAATTAAATACCTTCTATCCTTTCTTCCTGCTTCAAAGAGTCATTAAGACATCTCCATTAGATTTTAAATTATAGTAAATTATGTTGCCCCAATTTTTGCCACACTCATTTTCTTTTTTATTGGAATTGTAAACTCAATGATTCTGAAGGGAAAAATAACACTACTTATAATATTTTGGCAGACCAAAATTACTAAGACTTACTATTATAATATTGTCACATGGATGAAAACATTGCATCAATTTGTAACTTTTGAATAAATTGTCCTGTCTAATCATGCTCTTATATCTGTGCCATAGATTAAAATTCTGAGTCTCTCATTCCTTCTTAAACTTCTGTTTGCCTCTCTATCTACCTTTTGACTCCCTCCAGGACACAGGAAGCCTGAGAGTGAATTATTTAAGGTGACTTGGCTGAATCTCAAACAAGTCCTAAGGTATATAGCAATAGATGGGCAAATAGTAAGATTATAGTAATGTACAATATAAATAATAAGACAATATTCTGAACTTGAAATGATCTGGAAATTAGTCTACATATACCACGAATTAATATTTTCTGTATCATATGCCTATGTTTATTTGCAATTTCCCAAAGGCATCATTATTGGAATATAAAGTTTTAAAACATTATTGAATGTAAAGTTCCATGAAAATGTATTACTTTGTGTTCAGATTTACATCTAACTTATTTGGTTTACAGTAGTAATTTGTATAAGTGAAGTAGCATTGTAAAAATAGCAAAGCTAAAAAATAAATTTACCATAATTTGTTTTTTTCTACAATTCACCTATATTTCTATAATGGAATAATCAGGATATTATACCTTTATACATATTAGAAGACTGAGTAAAATGAAGTTTTTATTTCATTTCTTCTTACTTTAACATACTCCCTACAAGCCAGTTTCCCAAGCTGTGGAATAAGCCAGATAAGATGACAGTTCCCTCCGGATGTATCTAAACATGCCAGAGCAATAAAAAACCATGATCACAAAGATGAAGGTTTCTGACCCCAGTTGAGGTATCTCAGCTTTTTAGAGAGCCACTGGAGAATGGCCTTGAATCTGCCTTCATTGTGTGGCTGGCTCTCTCATCAGTGCACAGGGCATTTCACAAACATTTTGAAACTTAGAAATCTCTCTTTCAAAAATAGAGCTCTAGGGATGACTTAAATCTCTTAACCCACTGGCAAATTTCTCTATCCTGGAGGATTAATTGAGTATTCTGTCGATAAACTTTTGAAGACTTGAGGGAAAGTTACAGACGTCCACATAAAGTACATGGGAGACATAGCAAAGGGACAGATGTAGATTCTTTTTAAAAAAGAATTTACAACTGAATTATGGAAATGAACAATTCATGCAATCAGAATAGATATGATCATAGTAAGACTAAACTGACATTGACGTAGTCATGTATTTCCTATTGTGCTAAGAACACTGTTAGGCACAAATGTGGATTATGCAGAGAGCCTTCCCTCATGGATCCTTGTACCCCCCCCCAAAAAAAATGAATAACCATGCATGGAATAGAACATAGTCAATGTTAAGTGACATAACACAGGTATTAGTCACCATCACAGAAGATAACAAAAACAGTTACTTTCATTTAAAAAAAAAATGAATACTTCCTGGAGACAGTTGGATTTGAACCAGACTTGAAGAACTGACAAAATTTAACTTTTGGGAGTGTTTAAAAAATACCCCACAAAAAGAAAAACAAAACATGCTACCAATAAAAGGGACTTGAATGCCAAAGAATTTTACTTGAATTCTGCAGAACACTATTTCCAAACTGTTGTGTAGAATATCAGTGTCCCTTGAGATATAAATGGATCTCTCATCAGAGATAAATAGAGGATTCACTGGAAGAATTACATTTGGAAAAGATCAAGTATGTACTCTACAAGTAAAGAGATCCAGCAGGCTAGTGGTCATGGAGCTGAGACTATTATTACGACTACAACCACCACCACCACCACTAACACAGCTGTGGCTACCAAACAGAAGCTGAAGCTAATGGGGCGTGAGGATGACATGCTGTGGTTTTACGAATAAGGAGGTAGCTTGATTAATTTTGATTGATTGATTGGAAAGGTAACCAGTAGTATTCTGGATAAAAACAAAGTAGATGGAGTGATTTTTTTCTAAAATAAAGCCTGGATCATGTCACTTCTCTAATTAATAGTTTGCAGTGTCTTCTCGATTTATTTAGAGTAAAAGCCAAAATCCTTATTCTAGTCTTTAAGGTTCTAGGTCTAGACCTATTATTACATTGTTTGTTTGTTTTTTCTCTCCTCCTCCCTCTCCTTTTCTCTGTCTCTCAATCTCTTGAAAATTCTGCTGAATCCACATTTTTCATTATTTTTGTATATTTTTTTAACACACAGAGCATACATACTATAGATTGCCGTTCTCATTTCAGGGAACACTGTTTCCCAAATTTATACATTGCTTATTCCTTCAGTTCCTCGAGTGTCTGCTCTAACTCACTCACTTTTTAATTAAATATTTTCATCTTTCAATTCTGCTACACTGCTCAATTTGTATTTATCACTCTATCATCCTATCATATACTATAAATTTGCTTATTTATTTTTTGTGTCTCCCACACTACAGTGGCTGCTCCAAGAAAAAAAGGGACAGAAAAACTTCTGTATCCTAACTACCCAGGAAAATGTCAGGCATGTAGTAGTTACTCAATAAAGAAGTATAGAAAGAAGAGAATGAAGAAAAAAACTATAGATGTGGAGAGTTATTAAAAAGTGTTTTGTAATAATGAATGTGAAAGAAAATAAGGACTTAAATGTAGGGAAAACAGAATAGACAGGAAAGATTAATAGTTAAGTACAAACAATTATTTTAGGCATGTATTGTATTGTAGTAGAATTAGGTAAGCTATGAAGGCAGGTGGTTTCTGGTTCTAATCCTAGAGTCACAACTTAGTAGTTGTGTGACCATATTCAAAATATTTCAATGCTCTGAACCTCAATGTTCTCCTCTGTAGAAAGGGGAATCTCTCCCTTTCAGAAGGCTATAGATTATAGAGAAAATGAATATCTAAGTATGGCCTAGGCTCTAACACTGTGTCACATATTTGGACTTATTTTTTAAAAGATTTTATGTGTTTATTTTCAGAGAGAAGGGAAGGGAGGGAGAATGTCACAGAAGGACACAGGTAACCAAGTTCGTGGTGATCATGGACAAAGAATTGAACTGAACACACATGAGTCTGTAACAGAAAGAGAGAGCAGATTTATTAAGCAATAGTACACCCCACAGGACATGGGAGTGGGCCAACTCTGAGCAGAGATTGACTGAAAACATTTTAAAAACAGGATTAGAATTTTTACCTCAGTGGGTCTCCACAAGTAGATCTTTAGTTGTGCAAAATGATGAACAGTTTTTATATCTTTTGTAATTTTTGTAGTTCTTAGTATGGTACTATTTTTTTTATGTGATACTGAAAATAAAATAGTAAATACCTCCATTTCTTCAACATGAGTGATCTGATTTTAATAGTTACTAAACAAAATGGTTATATTTAATATGATTAATGTATTTGAAAGCAGGCTAAGTGCAGTAATTTGTCCATTGCCACATAGCACATAAATAAAAAAAAAACTGGCATTCAAATTCAAATCTTTATGAAATTCAAATTCACCTCATGTTTTCATATACCTGCTATGATAATATATAGTTCCTAAACTGACAGCTTTTTCCTTGAGTTGATGTTCATCTCTGTCATATAAGTTATCAAAACTTGCTTCTCCTTTGCTGACCACATTTTATACCATATACCTAAAATGGCAATTCATATGACTTCTTTCTTCACAGACTCCTAGAGACTCCCTACTTCACTTTGATCCAAAAATAAATGTTAGATTATGACCTTTAAATATTTACTCCAAATTGTCATTTCTACTTATTATTTACCATCTTAGTTTATGACCCTTTGAACATAGCTCCACAAATGCTTCCGCAGCTCAGAAGCAGTGGCTCTCAAGGAAGGAGTGGAGGGGGCTTAAATAAAGGACTATGAAGTAACATAACTTGGATAACTTTTTTAAATTATCACCCTTTTTCCTTAACAGACATTCCCATGCCTGGGGCTCCAAGCACGAGAAGTTTTTTGTTGTTTTTTTTTTCTCCCACATTTTTTAATTATTGTTCAAGTACAGTTGTCTCATTGATTTGACTATTCTTCTTATTTCCCACCTCATGACTGTAAGCAAATGTCCAAGAGAGTAAGGGTTTTCACAGTTTTCTATGTCATTATCACTGCCTAGGTCTAGGTAATTAAATGTTCTCTCCCACTTGGCCAAAGGCAAACAGAAAAGAAAGAAAGGATCAAAGCTGTCCTCTGTGAGAGTTAATGGCTCCTTAATAGGTGACTTAGAACCAAACTCAAGTTTCAAAAGAGTATTGTATATCCATTTTCTGAGACAGAGGCAGATACTTTTCTAGGTGGACACTGGAAGAAAATAGGATGAACAAATTGCACATATGATTGAGATGACTACTCTCAGAGAAGAAACGGGTGTGACAGACAAGAAAGTAGTAATACACCTGTATGTTCTTAACTGAAATAGGCATGTTGGTAGCAAGCATAACTTTTCCACTATTCTTTTTTCTAGTTCAGATGTAGCAACATAGGATTTTAGGCTTGAAGTTTCCCATATTCCAAATGTTTTCATGATGAAATATTTTTAATGAATTTGCACAATTTTGTATATAATGTATTGATTTCTATCTCAGTGAAAGACATAACTATCTATGAGCTATCCTGTTGTACACATCTTATCTGATCTTTCTCACTGTAATTTTTTCCACATTTTGTCTGCCTGAATTAATTCATAGTCATCTGGCCTTTTACCACGGAATTCGACAACAGCTTTACCTCTTCAATAACTTTTTCCTGGCCCATACGCCTTGGGTTCCAAATCTCTCTCCTATCCTCCTGTAGCAATGTAATATATACCTCCATTGTACAAATCATGTATGTGGTGCCAGTTTACTTCTGTGCTTCAACCACTAGGGGATATCTTATTGAAGGTAAGACAGTATTTTTATTATATTTAAATCACTTATTTTACTGTCTGATGCCCATCAGTTTCTATTGTAACCTCTACTTTTGAAAAGGAGAGCTTAGGACCATAGTTTAAAAGTCAAGTTTAAACACATTTTGCCATGAGTTTAAGTTTATAGGAACATTGCTGAAAGGAAAATAGGGAGAAATCAGTCACACTAAGTTGAATGGAAATATAAGAGATACTTTCTCTCTGATGCAGCCATCTGCTCTGACAACAGAGTTGAGAACACACATAATATCTTTTAGTATAAAGAAATAATATACTCAAATAAAAATTTAATGCACACCCTCAGAGTATATTGACATATATTCTAATTTTAGTTCTTTTTGAGTATTTAAAGGATTTTTCTTTAATTATTATAAAACATATACATTCATTTAAATTCATTTTTTATTGTGAAAATCAATCTCAGATTGATTCTGAGGGCACTTGTTTTCACATGAATGATTCTTATATATTATAAGAGGGTCCAGGGCTTCTTTTTCAGAAATTCTGTGAAATGAAAATATACAAATTTAAGATAAAATTTGTCTCAAAACCAAAATTTATTTTTTTCATTTAGTATTTTTTCATTTAATAAAGGAAATTGAGTGAGTTATATGAATGTATCATCTTGTATGATACAATGAAAGATGAAATACAAGTTCTGCACAATGTATTATTGTCTTTAGACTTAGTATTTATTTCCTAACATTTTCTCTCCGATCAGGTTTAGTTCCCCACTTAATAATATGATTGTAACCTGTAACACCATATGGATGTTGAATTAACTTTGAATTATTCTAAAATCTAATTTGACTTGTAGAAGTTATATAAGCTTATTTATCTTATCAGAGGAAAAGAAGCATAATAAAGAGCCTCCCCCACCCCAGCAAACCTACCTCCAAGGGAATATTGAGGATTAGTACTAACTTGGTTAAAGTTAATTATAGGGGCAGTAGTTTTATATTCAGGAGAGTGTCAGGCTGTAATAAAGGCATTTCCTAGGTATGATAATTATAAAATGAAATGAAACATTTATTAGTTTCACAACAAATCCTTCATGGAATGGAAGATGCTGGAGCTGAAAAACAGCCAGCTTTGGTAACAGCATGCAAACAACCTCTAGAATCAAAAATCATTCAAAAATGCCTAATCCCATAACTGTGTCAAAGCTGGCAGGTGCTCACTACACAGAACATTAATTTGGGAGATTTTGAGGGAATTTTAAAGATAACCTTCTGTGCCAAATATGTTAAAAACAATGTGTCTCGGGATAAAAATACTGAATATTTCATAATCTGAAAGAACAGTGAAGATGCAAAAGGTTAGTTAGAGGATATTTTCAATCTCATAGTAATTATGTAGTTTTCATGGGGCTTCTCTGTTTTCACTGGAGGAATTGAATCTGTGCAAGAGTGTGAGAAAATCAGAATTGTTTAAGTACATGTACAATAAAACCCAATAATCAGAAGGATGGATCAGAACCTAAAGATGTTTGATGTAAAATAACAAGGATACAGTCCTAGGAAACAGTAATCAACACCTAGATAAGGACTTTGAAATACACTGTTGGTAAAATCCTATGCTCTTGCATCTAAGTTTTTTCAGCAGTACATGAGCTGAGTCCTCTCCTAGCAAGGTTCCCAGTGTCCTGCAAGCCAACAAATAATCTTATGTGACACCTGCAACACTTAACTGTATCTTCCAGTGAGCTCTGAATTAGTTCTACATTAACCAAATTCTGCAAGGGAAGGGGTTTATAGAAAAGTGAGACTATATATTGAATGAGAATCAATAACCAAAATATATTTGATCTCATAACGAAATGTCAAAAATGACATTAACCTGATTTAAAGTTATAAAATTTTGTCAGTTGAAGGTGTAAATGATTTTCTAAAATTATGTTATCCTCTAATATGTATTCTTGGTTACATGAGGTTGTAAACACAGATTAAAAATGTCATATAAAAAGTTGCAGTAGGAAGACCTAAGGAAAATATAGCATTGATTAGTGATACAACAAAAAGGAAGTAATAATTTAAAAAATAACTCATGATGCTTTTTATAAATGTGGACAAAATATCCTCCCATCAGATGGATATTTTAAAAAGTGTGACTAGGCAAATGAAAAAATTGACAAAAAGTTACATCTGTGTTTTAGTATACTAATCTTCTAGTGCTTCTTAGAAGTAGACCAAGGTGGGTGAGTGCATGAAAAATTTAATATTTTTATTTTATTAGGCTATGTATTCACTCTTGTGACATACAATCAATTCTGTGCAAGGTCTTATTTCTACCTCAGTTTTGCTCTTGTCCTTTTAAGCTTCCAAACTTTGATCAATTTCTTTCACCACACCTTTGTTAATATTTTCAATTCTGTTTTTAATTTCCATTTTTAATCTACTTAGTAAACAATCCAAAAGGCTGATCTCTTTGTTCCTATACCTGGACAGTTTATTATAATCAAATAAAATCACAAAATTCTCAGAAAATTGCCCCTATCAATTAATGTTTCCTGAGCTCAATGGGGCCATTTATCCTGGTCACCAATTCTCTATTATAAGATTTTCCTCTATTTTCCATAATGTCTAATCAAACCATTTCTTATCACCTCAGTTGCCCTACCCTATTGCTTTCCCACTCACTGTCAGCAGAAAACCTGTTTTTTACTTCCCAGAAATGTAGATACCCTCAGATAAAAACTTCAAATTCCTGAACACCATCTACCAAGCCACGGTGCATTATAACTGACTTCTTCATCATATTATGACAGCAAATGTCTCATTCTGGCTGAGGCTAACTCCTCCACTTGTTCTGTGGATCCCATGAACGCTACCTCAGGAATTGCATTCCAACTATTGAAGCTTATCCCATTGTCCCTTTTTCTTTCTCTTTGTTCTACTTGCATTTTTGAAAAGTCTTCATGGTTTTCCCGTTTGTTCTTGCACTTCACCTCTTCTCCAGTTTTATTTCCTTCTCTATTACCTGGCATTGCCAAACACCTTGCAAAAGACATCTAAAATCCCTGTACCTCCTTTCCCTTCCCATTTATTATTCAGGCATGGCTATCTGAATTTCATCCTTTACTCATCCACTGAATAAGCTCTCAGAAAGGCTATTCCTGAATTTTTGCTCCTATACCCAATGATCACTTAGTTCTCATTCATCTATTTTTCAGGGAGTATTTAATATTGTAAAACATAATACCCCCTTTGAAACAAAAATTCCCATAGGTTTTTCAATGTTAAGCTCTTTTGGTTTTTCTTCTACCCCATTCCTCGATTGCTCCTTCTCAGCCTCCTTATGTATGTATCCCTTGAACTCATTCCTTCACAGGTCATCCTAACCTGTCTGTTGATGACTCCTTTGGCAGATTCTCTACAGCACCTGTCACTTACTCAAGTGACCTGACTCACTCAACACACTCTTAACATAGCACTCTTTACGCTAATCTATGAAATGATGAAAGTAAAATTTCTAGATTGACTTCTAATAAGGGGTTTTCTGTTTATGATCTAGCACCAAACAAATCTGCATGAATGTCTTGGAACCTTATGTGTCCTCTGGCAAATGGACAGGGAGGTATTTTATAGTGTCTATTCTGTCTTCGTAAGGTTTAAGAGACAAGAAAACACTTAACTATTGAAGGAAAAATTTAAAATACAAGAAAATAGACCTAGCTGGTATAGCTCAGTGAATTGAGTGCAGGCCTGAGAACCAATGTCTCAGGTTTGATTCCCACTCAGGACACACGCCTGGGTTGCAGGCCAGGTCCCCAGTTGGGAGCACATGAGAGGCAACCACACATTGATGTTTCTCTCCCTCTTTTTTCTCCATCTCTTCCCCTCTGTCTAAAATAAATAAATAAATAAAATAAATAAATAAATAAATGAATGAATGAATGAATAAATAAAATCTTTAAAATACAAGAAAATATAGGAGAATGACTTTATAATCTTTTGTTAGGGATGAGAATAAAAAGATGAGTTTCAGTCTAAAAAGATATATTCATCACACTTGCATCTGAAAAAAAGATTAGTATCCATAATATATAAATAAACTTCTAGAATAAGCACAATAAGTGTAACAGGAAAAATAGAGAAATAGGCATCTCACATAAAAGAAAATCTAAATTGCCTCAACATGTAAAAGGTATACAATACCATTATAAAAAGTAAAATGCAAATTAAAGTCCCAGTGAAATATAAATTAATATATAATATATTTTTAGATGTTAAGATGCCTGACAACACCAGATGTTGTCCACAAAGTTAATCAGTGGGACCAGTTCCAATATTTGGCATCTTCTCTAGAGAAACCTTCACTATTGAACATCAGAAAATGTGTAAGAGTGTTTGAAGTGGTATTGTTGATAAAAGGGAATAAGAAAATCCTAAATGCTCATCAATATTTGAAGAGATAAATTTCAATGTACAAATAATATTACAGAAACCTAAAGTAAAGGAAATATTACTCTGTGTATCAATGTGGATGAACCTTGAAAATCACTTTACTCAAAACGAAGTTATACAACAAGCTCCTAAATAGGAAAAAATAAAGTTTTGGGGGTATTTGTGTGTATAGTGTATACCAGAAAGAAAATAAAAAAAAGTTTCTATAAATATGCTAAATTTATCATTGTAACTAGTACTAAGGCTGTGTGACAGAAGAAAATCAAATTTGGTAGGACTATGTACTGCACTTCAAATATACTGCTTCTGTTCTATTTTATAAGCTGAGTTGTGTTTGTTTTCACTTTATTATAATTCTTTAAATTGTATATATCAGTTATTTGCACTTTTTTATTTACAAAGTTTATTGGTCAAAAAAGAGAAGAAACATTTCTCATTAACTGGAAGAGAGTATAACGTCCAACTGAGGTTTTTGAAAAACGATAGACGTCTCTTGATGTAAACAGAACAATCTTTCACAGACACTGTCACAATCCCTGAAACCTATGAAAATGTTACCTCACATGACAAAGTGACTTTCAGTGTGAGTTAAATATCTGGAGGTCAGACAGCTATTTGGGATTAATTATTCAGGTGAACTCAGTGTAGTCATAGGGTTGCTGTAAGTGGGAAAGGGAAGCAAAAGGTCAGGGGGACATATGAATATAGAAGAAAGGCCCAGAAAGGTACAAGTCTGCTGATTGGGATGAAGGAGAAAGGGGACAAGGAATACAAGTAGCCTCAAGAAGCTGGAAAAGTCAAAGAAGCTGGAGACAGATTTTTCCCAATGGCTCCCAAAGGAGCACAATCCCATCAGCACCTGACGTTGGTTCAGTGAGACCCACTTTGGCTTTCTAACATCAGAGCTATAATACAACAAAGTTGAGTGCTTTCATGCCACTAAGTTTGTGGTATTTTTTATATAGTAGCAATAGGAAACAACTATCTCTTCAATTTGAATGACCTTCAGGAACTGCTGGAAAGACAAAGGTAAGAAATTACAACAAATGTCACTGCCCACATCATCACTACCACTACCACTTAATTTATGGATAGCTGTACAAGGCATTTTGCAAAAATTGGCTACATGTATTCTGTATTTAAATTTAGCAATAAATCATTATTTCCATTTGACAAATAAGGAAACTGAGACTTTGATGAGTTAAGAGAATTATCCATTTTTCAAAAGCACAATGAGAATTAACTTATATATGCCTAAACTTATTTAAAAATAAAAATACATTTTATTTGTGAAATCACAAGAGATAAAATGTTATGCTTAACTTATAATTCAATTAATTATCTGTATTAAATGTGTGCACTACTATGCATACATTATGTTATGCATGTATGCACTACTATGCATACTGACTATAATTATATATAAGCATAATTGTATCGAAATACTTCTATCTGATCTATCAACATTTACAGAAACACGAATCACAGGTGAAAATTCCTCTGAATGAGAACGTGGGTCTTAGGAACAATGCTGCAGGACTAGACTATAAATTCAAACTTTTGTGATAAAAGGGAAAGAACTGTTTGTGAATAGTTCTTTTTCAACCTATTTTATACATGTATTAAATTATATGCAAATATTGGTTTAGCAATTTGCTCTAAATTTCCCTCAACCAGAACAGTTTGAGGAGGTGGAGTGTAATCTAGGTAGATGAAATATATTTCTCATTTTTCCGTTGCATTCAATCACTAGAATAAATTTTACTCGGATCCCCATGCAAGTAAAGTGTTAATGAAGCTACAGAGACAGTAAGAATAAGATTGAATGAGTCAAAGAGAGAACTAGAGAGAGAGAGAGAAACCAGGAGGATTTTTTTTTGGATTGAAAGAAGAACAACATGGAAACAATGAGGAGAAAAAGTTACTTACCGCCAATTATTTCTCTACTGTAGCATTTATTTTTTTCAGGTTTATAAAAATGTCAAATAAAACACTGAGGACAATAGCTTACAAACACAAAACTCTAAAAATTATGATCAAAAGGAGATCAAAGACAACATTAAGGAGATTAATGTGGCGGCTGGAGATCAATGTTCCACTTCACTGTTATTTAAAGTCAATTCAAGGTTCAATTTTAACCACGGTAAAAAAACATGAATTGATTTTAATGGCTCCTATGGAAAAAATTTTCTCAAAAACTCTAACAAAAATATTTTAAGAAAGTAGTTATGCCTGCAATGGTTGTATCTTCCTATGCCTCAAAACAGGAATTATATAGTAAGAGAGAAAGTATTTGAAAAAAGAAAAGTCAGTTTGATACTCAGAGCTCTGGTTCAAAACCCCTGTATATCATCCAACCCTGACATTCAGTCAGTCAGTTGTCAGTTTAAAAAGTGCACAGTTATCCTCTATTTCTATAGGTCACACTGCTCAGGAAAAGAATAATAAAATTCACGTGGAAGATACAGGTGGAGAAGTTTAATAATATACACAGAAATTGGATGTTTGCTTGTGTTTGTTTTTAAAGGATTTGGTAAATAGTTATAAATATTTGTATAATGTTTATAAATGAGTTAATCTGAATTCAACATGTATCTTCAGCTTTATAAAAGTTCACATGCCCGGTTTTTACTCACTTATTCTACACTTGTTTTTTCCTTGCATGTGCTTGACAGAATGCTCATAAATTTTCAAGCAATCATGATCAAGTAAGCATTGCTAAGTGAGGAAAGACAAGTCTCATACTGCAAAGGCTATATGGTGGATTTGCACTCCAGTAGAGAATCCATGAAGAAAACACATTCTCATCAAACACGACTCTCACAAGCTGACTCTCCTTGAGAAACTTACATTCAATCATTGAAGACTAGGACCTTCCTTTTGTTGGTTTTGTTGTATGTGTGATTGAAATTAGTCCATCTATTTATGCTTCTAAATATTAATATACTGCAATACCTGTAAGTGTAGTAAATGGCATTTGGATGTTGCTGTTTTGGCACAAACACCATTAGCTTTGGAATTATTCTACTCAGACTTTGAAAAATTAAGTTTTTTACTTTTATTCATTTATTCTTTTAAGTTGCCATGTCATATACAAGACAGACATCTTCACTCCATTCCCGGGCTCCCAACTGTAAGTTTATTACATCTCTGACACCCAGCACCACTGGAATCAAGAATGTGATGAGAGTTTTTTACTGCACATAGCGTGGAGAGATGCTGTTCAAGGGCTAGAGAGGAAACGTGGTGTAAGAAACAGGGCAAGGCTTGGAGATAATATAAAGTTTACAAGTGTGCAATTTGTATTCGGTATAATTCATAAAAAGCTTCTTTATTTTTCTGTTTGTTTTTTTACCAACAATTTGTTACAACTGCACCCAAACAGCAGTTTCTGGTTAGAGACCATCAGAAAACAGATGATACCCTCAAATGGTAGTTAAAGAAAGTTTAACAAAGTGGCTTTCATACATACAAGATCTGTCCAGAAGATATCCAGCCATGTAGTATGAAAAATAGAAACATATATTGAAGGAGATACGAAATACAAGAAACATTGTATAAACAACAATAATGCTTCAGTCCCCTTCAGAGTAGGCACCTTGGGACCTCAGACAGTTCCACCAACATCTCTTCCACTGTTCAAAACACTCTGTGAAATGTTTTGTTGGAATCACCATCAGTTGCCACACACTGTATCTTCCTGAATCTCATCAATGGTCTGAGAGGTATTCTCTTTCAAAAGTGATTTAAGTTCAGAGAAAAGCCAAAAGTCACAGGGTGTCAAATCTGGGCTGTAGGGGAGCTAAGTCACCTAAATGATTTGATGTTTCACCAAAAAATTCCAAAGCAGAAGTGATGCATGAATGGTGTGTTGTAGTGGTGAAGCTGCCAATCACCAGTTGCCCATAGCTGTGACCATTTTTGTGGTATTGCATCTCTCAGTGAAGAACCTTGAGGTAGTACTCCCTATTAATTATTTGGCCCGGAGGAGCATACTCATGGTGGACAACACCTTCCCAATCAAAAAGCAATTAACATGGTCTTGATCTTGTTGTGGCTTTGCTACACCTTCTTTGGGCATGGAGAACCAGGAGACTTCCATTGGGTCAACTGGGCCTTTGTTTCCATATCATAGCTGTAGACCCACCATTCATCTCTGGTTATGATCTTTCTGAGGAAATCTGGTTCATTGATAGCAGTTTGAATCAAGTCATTAGCAATCATAGCACGATGTTCCTTCTGCTCTAGTAGCAGAAGCCATCAAACAAATTTTGCCAGGACATATTTTATGCCAAAATCCTGCATCAGAATTTGGACACAGTAGTTTATGGACTCTCCTGATCAGCATCTAGTTCTTGCATTGTCAGTTGCCAATCTTTGTTGATTGCAGCCCATACACGTTCAACATTTTCAGGGGTTCTGCTTGTTGCAGGCCTTACAGAACATGGATCACTTTCAGCAGATTCTCCACCATCTTTGAAGTGTTTGTGCCACACTTTTATTTGCACTTCACTGATTGCTTGACCCCCAAAATCCTTCTGAATCATCTGAATAGTTTACACAGAGGGATGTTCAAACTTAATGTAAAATTCTATGCAGATTTGTTGCTCTATTCACTCACGCTTTTGAATGTGATGACTACACAGTACACATGCTCACACAAGGGCATCTACTGCCCCTACTGACTAGTACAGTAAAGTCATCATTGTTCACATGTGCATGCCAGTCTACTCTCCCTAGCTGCCAGGTTGCATCAATGTTGTACAAACCATTCTTGTTATATTATGAATGGCTGGACTTTTTCCAGATAGACCTCGTATACCGGCATGGTTAGGGGAAAATGCCATGGGCTTCTGGGAATTTAAGAAGTCAAAACTGGGCAAAGCTGTGACCACTACAGCCCTGAACCCAGAGTGTGGCTATAACTGAGTTCTGAACCCATCCAGTTAGAAGGAAAGAGAATTCATTTGAATCCACACGTAGAGAATAACTTCCAATGGCAAAGAAAGCAGTGGACCATAGTGGAAAATGCACCTGGGACAGAAAATAAAAATATCTAGCTCAGTTCTCCCTTTTGTCCCTTCGGGACACACTCTCCTTTTCCTGTCTGTCAGTGACTACAGTACTACCCAAAACCTAAACTGAAAGGCCAGCCACCATAAGTATGTATATTCTTTTACATGATAGAAGTAGGGGTAAAAGAAGCAGGATAAAGGAAAATAAAATAATAGAAAACATAGAGTTAGGAGAGCTGGATGCCAAGGTTGTGGTGGTGGAGTGCCACAAGATGGCTGGCACTTGTGTGAATGTTGGATGTGTACTAAAAATGCAGCATGCCCTTGCATCCACAGGAGAGCCAGATTCCTGGTGCCAGACTAGGAATAACCAGTGACGGATATTTTTGAGCTGGAACAATTGACTAGCTGCAGAGTCATTGTTGGTGCAGGACACATTGCTGTGGAGATAGCTGGGATCCTTTCTCCTCTAGCCTCGAAGACATCTCTCATGATACCACCTGATAAGGTGCTTAGACATTTTGATTCAATAATTAGTTCCAACTGCACTGAAGATCTGGAGAATGCTGGCATAGAGGTTCTGAAGGGCTCACAGGTCAAGGAAGTTAAAAACACTTCCTTGTATCTGAAATTCTGCATGGCTACTTCAGTTCCTGGTTAGGAACCCACCTTGACCATGATTCTAGATGTTGACTGCCTACTGTGGGCCACTCGACAGGACCCAAATTCCAGGGGTCCTAAATTTAAACAAACTTGGGATTCAAAGGTTAGATCATCATAAATGAAATCAAGAATACTAACGTAAAAGACAGCTATGCAGTTGGGGATGTGGGGAGAAGCTCTTCTTATTACAGTTGCCATAGCTGCTGGCTGAAAACTTGCCCACAGACTTGGGAATGCAAAGAAGATTCCAAATTAGACCATGACAACATCCCCACAGTAGTCTTTAGCCACCGTGTACTGACACAGTGGAACTCAAAGAAGATGAGGCCATTTCTAAATATAGAAAAGAAAATGTGAAGACCTATCAACCGCCTTCACCTCAATGTATCACACAGTTACAAAAAGGAAAACAAAATGTGTGATGCAAATGGCTTGGACTAACAAAGAGGAGAAGGTGGTTGGGATCCATATTTAAGGAATCAGGTGTGATGAAATGCTGCAGGGTTTTGCTGTGGCAGGAAAAATGGGAGCTACAAAAGCCAACTTTGACAACAAGGTTGACATTCACCTTGCCTCTTAGGAAGAATAATTCACCCTGCTCCAGAATGCAGAGACTCATGTAGCTAGCAGTTGGACCCGTAGACCTTCTGAAAGGAACCAGATAGTTACATTTACTTAAACTATTTCCATTTTATGTATTTCTTTATTGTAATCAGGACTGTCTGATAGTGGAAATTTTCAGTTAATAATAAAATTTATGTATGTAATTGGAAATTCCTTTGTTAATCAAAATTTTTATTTGATCATTTCTCACAATAATTAACATTTTAAAGTTTATTTTTATTAACACCTCTTTGGTTAGCTGGTTGGTTTGTTTCAGCCTCATCCCAAGTATAAAACTATATGAGCTACTATTAAATTAATGTACTTGAGTGAATATAGCTTGCCACTTTTTACAGAGCAAGATGACAGCAGCTGTTCACATTTAAATAATGCAAGTACACAGAATCTTTTCCTGTTTTTTTTAAGCCAGTCCTGTGCTGTCTCTGCATGTTACAAAGCTGCTTCAATAATGTGAACTTTCTCTAAAAACATATAATAGAAGAGGACTCTCTCCCTTATTTCATTCTTTCTTTTGTTTAAAATAATTAAAATTTATGTGTTGCTTTTATGAGATGAAGTACATCAAATTTGGGAAATATTTGAGGAGGTTGGTCAAGTGAGGGACATTTTAGAAGTGATTCCAGGAGAGAGACTTAGATACTGCAGAAGTCCCTTCCTCTGCTAAGTTAATAGTTCAGTGAAATATTCCAGATTTTGTATATGGGTTCTCGTCATTTTATTTTTTTCTGAAAACAGTTTTGAAGATAAAATCACATTCTTTACTTTAAAAAATGAAAATATGAAATACCCTTTTAGCAAAAAAAAATTCCTACTTTCATCTTTGTTTTAGCTTTTTTGTTTTTAAATCTGAAAGATCAATTAATGCCAGGATCACGATGGGCCGTTTGGATCTCATCATTACCTAGTGGTGCATGATCAAACACTCAGTCTCTGCCATTGCCCAAATACTACCAAAAGCAAGCATAGGGCTGCTTTACAAACATGGCCTTACTCCAAAATCCTAGAGGTCTGCACTGTGATCACCATATTGAGGATCCTCAGAGCCTCCTGAAATATCTACATCTCTTAAAATTTCCAGTACCATAAAACTCAAGGAGCAGGCCAGTTTGCCTGAACCTAGATTTGCTGTAGAAAAACCTTATACAGATATATTCTCTTTCAAAACCCGGATAATCAGTGTTTTGTTGTTTTGTTTATTTGTTTTTAGCAACTACAATTTAAATTTAGCTTCTATATTTAAGAAAACACATTATTTTCATCAAAAAGAGATTTCAGTTAATTTTAACATTTTTTTAAGTGAACCCCAAAGAGGGCTTTCTTCTTTGCTCCAACCCTTGTTTCTCTCTACCCTACCCCTTGCTTGCTTTTTCTTATTATTCCCCCTACTTCTTCCCACAAGAAAGCATTTGGCTCATTTTTGTGCAAAACATTGGCAAACTTAGGTCAGCAGCAAAAGTTTCTGAAATAGAAGTCTGCTCACTTATGCAAGATAATTACTTCTGCATTCCTCTCTCAAAGAGTGATAAAAACTCAAATGAGGTGAAAGCTCTACTTCTTCAGGAAGTGACATTATTTTAGTATTTCATTTTCTGTTGTGAAATTCTGAAACACAGAATCTTGATAAAGTACTTTGAGAAAATCTTTGTGGAATAACAATTATAACAGAAGTACCTTTCATATTAGGTTTTCTATATTAATTAGATCAATATGATTGGCAGGCCTAGGATGATATCATGTCTATTTTATGCATCACAGCTTGAATAAAAATGATTGGATATATAATAAGGAGAAGTAGGGGTTATGCAGTGGAAATTTAGTTCACCAATTTGAATATTAATTTTATTGTAGGCATCCTGGGAGATTTCAAGTTTAATTCAACATATGGTCTGTAAATTTAAAATTAAATTTATTTTATAAATTTGACACAATAAGAATTAAACTCAACTGAAGGGTATAAGCATATGGTAGATTTTCCACTAATTGAGAGCCTCGTGCTATGAAGTGTGTGGAAGAGGAGTTTGGTAACTTTACTTTCATTTTTGTCACTACACATAACTAAACAGATAATTTATATTCCTCACCGGTGTTTATTCTAAAGCAAAAAGGAAAAAAACATTTTGTTAAAGAAGATTCAAGGAAATAACTGTTCTACTTTAAAAAGTATTTAGATTTTTATATGTATACATTTCCATATACAACTGTGTGCATATATGCACTTATATATTCATATACATATATATTGCTGCTCATCTTCAAAAATAGTCCTTTTTTCCACTCTACTGAGGTATAATTGATAAAATTACAAGATATTCAAAGTGCATAATGTGATGATTTGATGATAGATTGATAGATAGATTTTCCCCTTTTTTGGAAGAACAGTATATTTCTATCTTGTAGAAATCCCTAATCTTAGTACATCTTTGGTGGGAGGCATTATTCAGCCAAACCACATAATTTATGCTACTAAGTATGCAGCCTTCTCTAATCTATCTTCTGATGCCATCACTCCATTAAAACCGTCTTGAATTCAGTTCACTAAGGATCTGAATCTCTTAAATACAGAAAATGTCTTCAGTTCTCATATTTTATTTGCAAGAAAGTGTTTTCTTATTCACTCTCTTTTAGCTTTTTTGAGTACACTCTCATGGATTCACTCATTCTACTTTTCCTTTACTTATCCTCACTCTGTTTAATCAAAGAATACATTTTTACATCTGATTCTAACTCATGAATACAGTGAGTGTATTTTATTTTTGTCCCACCTGCTCTACCCGTTTGTTCTCAGAAATGCAGATATGGACTTTAAGCTGAATGGTTTATTTGTTGTGAGTTAAATGCTTAGTGAAACAGCTTAGGGCCATGAGTTTTCCAAACAGTAAAAAATTCATTATTTTTAGTTTGTGAAGTAAGATCAGGATATAGGTATTCTGCCATCCTTTGTCCTAGCCTCTTCAGGCTCCTCCTTGACTTCACTAATATGGTGAGGTCACTGTACTAAGGAACAGCTCTGGACAAATTCTGCCAGCTCCATGAACAATATAGCCACTGTACAAAACACAGGCCTCCAAGACAGCTGCTCTGAATAGTGAGACTCTTAAGACACCTGTATGCCTAGAACATTTACCCTAGGCTGTTCCTTCCAAACCAAGAGTGTGTGCAGATTTCTACTAAGAAAAATGGTGACAGTAAAGTTGTACAAATTTTTCTTTCCTCATTTTCCATGACCATTCATTGCTTTTTGTGAGAGGAAAATGATAGAGTGAGTTTTCACTCTGTGTTCTTACTTTTTTAGTCTGCTATCCTTTCCATTTCTAGTTTATACACTTTGGGTGGGAAGTGAAATTTTCCTTCTGTTTCTAGAGATAAAATGGGATTTTTATTGTTTTCAGGGATATTTGTTTTTGATATTTCAACACAGATATTGGAACAAGAGAGCTGAATATCTCTGCCCAAGTTGCTATAATGGTGAAAATAATGCCACACACTGGGATTTCTTTCCATAAATTATTTTTCTCATTTTGTTTTAATCTGAATGCAGAAGGAAATTATAGTAATCTCTACAATCAAACTATTTGTCTTTTTATCATCAGTTCTTAAATGTCACTTGAAAGGGCTTTGTTGTACATGAGTACAATCCAGGGTGAAACATCTCCCCATGAATGTTTCAGAAGATATTTGGGATCTATAGGAAAAGAAGAAGGCCTAGCACTCACACATGAACTAATTTATAATTTTCATTTGGGAAGCAATTTGAGTGTGTATTTATAAACAAAGGAGAAAGAGTAAAACATATATTTCAAAAGAGAGTCAAATATTCATTAAAAACAATTCAAACTAACAGAAAATAAAATAAAGTGTACTTAGAAAACATACATATACACATACATTTGAAAAGAAGAAGATTCAAAGTATTTTATAAAGATTTTTGAATACATGAAATAAAAATATTTTCATAAGGGGGCTGATTTTCCTCATTACTGCCTAATGCCAAAGATAGAGAAAAGTATGATTTGGTAAGCTGGATCTTCCATTCCTACTCCTGCAGGAACATTGTGGAATTTTATTATACAGAGGTAAAATGGCTCTCAGAGAAATAGAAACAACACATTTTTGCAAGTAAAAAAAATCATTTTGTTTAGAAAACTTGATAGCATTTCCGTTCTAGGAAACTTTAATCCCACTAGTTTTATATGTGAAATAATGAGCGGAAGAGTCAATAGATACTTTTCTGCAGTGGCAAAGGTCACAAGCCCTTGGTTGTTCATGCTGGAGCTCTTTTGGCTTCCAGGGAACATGAGCTTCATTTGAAAATCCTCGCCCTGTGATGGCTGCTGTGTCTCATTTGGTCAGAGCGCAACATATTTCAAGGCTGAGGGTCTCACATTCACATGCTGAATTTAAACAAGAATCTTAAGAAACATTTTAAGGACAATTGCAAAATGACGTTTGGTCATTTTAAGTAGCATCTCAGTACAGTTTTACTTCAGAGTTGTTATATTTTTAATATTGATTAAATACAATTTATTTTTTCTAAAAATACCAGAGACATTAATTAAATTATTCTTTTAAATGGCTATTAAAACATTGTGATAGTTGAATTTATGTGTCGGCATGAGTGGAACACAAGATACTCAGATTAAACATTATTTCTGGGTGTGTCTGTGAAGGTATTTCCAGGTGAGATTAGCATCTGAGCTGGTGGACTCAGTAAAGAAAATGCCTCCCCCAATGTGGGTGAACAGCTCCTAATCCACTGAGGGGCTGAATAGAACAGAGTGAAGGAAAGAGGATTTACTCACAGCCTGCTGCCTGCTGAGTTGAGACATCATTCTTCTGTTCTTGGACTTGAATTGCCAGCGTCAGCCCCCATGGTTCTCATGCTTTTGCACTTTGATTGGAACTACACCACTGCCTGTTTTCGACATAGTTTACAGACAGCAGACCTTAGGAATTCTCAGTCTCCACAAAAGCAATACCACTGTCCTAGGACTATTACAGAAACCAGCGGCACCATGGAGGATTTGAGTGATGCAGAGATGGTGATTCCCACCACATTCTCATTCAACTGTCCTAAGTGGCCTGTGCAGAGGACAGATGGATCTTGAACATTGACATTGGATTATGAAGATATGAACATATCATAAACAAAGCATAATAGATGTAGTTTTATTGCTATACCTTGGTGCCTGATATGCAACTGTTGATCTAGCAAATGCCTATTGCTACATCCCTGTCCATAATATCCACCAGAGCAGTTTGATTTCATTGGCAAGGCCAGCAATACACCATCGCTATCCTACCTCAGGGTTGTATAAAATCACTGGACCTATCATAATTTAGTTTACAGGGATCATGATCACTTTTTCCTTCAAAAAGATATCACATTGGTTCATTACATTGATGACATGATATTGACCAGGCCTACTGAGCAAAAACTATCAACTACTCCAGATTACTGCCATTTGCATATTCAAAAGTAAGAAATAAATGTGATAAAAATTCTGAGACTTCTACCTCAGTGAAATTTCCAGGGGTCTTTTGGTGTAAGTCATATTTTTTTTTTCTAAAATGAAGGGTAAGGTGTTTCATGAAGTCCCTCTTACAACCAAAAAGGAGACAGATATCTAGTGGGTCTCTGAGCATTTTGAAGGCAACATATTCTTCATTTGCACATGTCACTCTAGTCCATTTACCAAGTGACAGGAAAGTTTTTTAATGTGTGGGGGGCCTGTAACCAGAAAAAGAGGAGGCTCTTAACCAGGACAAGTTTTCTATGTAAGCTTTTCTGCAGCTTGCACCAAGTAATCCCTCAGATGCAAAGGTGCTTAAAGTGTCAGTGGCAGATGGGGATCCTGTTTGGGGACCTTGGCAGGCTTCTTTAGTTGTATCACAGAGTAGACCTTAAGATTTTGGAGCAAAATCCTGCCCCCTTCAGCAAATAACTAATATCCTTTTCAGAAATAGGCTCTGGTTGGGTAGTTCAATGGGCTGAAGCATCATCGCTGTACACTAAGGTTGTAGGTTCAACTTCCAGTCAGGGCACATATGAGAAACAACCAATAAATGCATAAATGGATAGAATAGCATATCAATTCTCTCTCTCTCTCTCTCATCTATCTCTTTCATTCTCTCCCTCTAAAATCAATGTTAAAAAAATTAAAGAACTAACTGCTAGCCTGCTACTTAACCCTAGATGAGACTAAATGCTTAACCATGGGTCACCAAATTACCAGGGGACCTAAGCTGTTCATCATGAATTGGGAGTTATCTGACCCACTAAGCGTGAAGTTAGGTATGCATCAAAGCTTTCCCTCACCAGGTGGAAGTGGTTTACACCAGATCAGGTCAGAGCAGGCACTGAAGGAACAAGTAAGAAACATGAAAAAGTGGCCCAAATGTTTATGGTCCCTACCCCTGGTGTGTCACCCACTCTCCCAGCCTTCACCTATGGTCTCCTGGGCAGTTCCCTATGAGGATCCCTATGCTCTTCTGTCAGAGGAAGAGAACACTAATGCCTGGTTTACAAATGATTCTGCAAGGCAGACAGGCACCATGCTGAAGTGGACAGCTGCAGACCTGCAACCCCTTTCTGGGACTCCCTAAAGGACAGTGACGATGAGAAATCTTCCCAGTGGCAGAGACTCAAGCAGTACATCTTACTGTTTACTTTAATTAGAAGGAGAAATGGCCTGACAAGGGATTCTATACTGCTACATGGGTTATGGCCAATAGTTTGGCTAAATGGACAGGGGCTTAACAATGACATGATTAAAAAATTGATGATGAAAATATTTGAGGAACATATACAGAGAAACTTTTCTGAGTGGGCAAAAAACTCGAAGATATTTGTGTGTCGTATGACTACTCACCAAAGGGTGACCTTAACAGAGGAGGACTGTAATAATCAAGTAGATGCGAAGACCCATTTTGCAGCTACCAGCTAACCTCTTTCCACAACCACCCTGTCATCGCCCAGGAAGGTCATGAACAAAATGGCTATGGCGAAAGGATGGAGGTTACATGTATATACGAATTTGAAACTTCTAAATCAAAGGTGGCAAACACAAGCCCTGCAGGCCAAATCTAGCCCTCCACCTTGTTTTATCTGGCCCAGCTCCTTGTTTCTACCTGGCAGCAGTGCCAAACTCCTTGCCCCTAGTGAAGGAGTAGTTACATTTATACAGTCCTAAAATTATATTTGGCCCTTTGAAGGCACCTCGAGGCTGATGCAATCCCTGGTAAAAATGAGTTTGACACTCCTGTTCTAAATACATGAAGTATCAATGAATAGTTACCAAGTTGTTTGCATGTATGTCATTTTAAGATATCTTTAAACATCTGAACTCCACATACTAGTATAAATGTGACCTATGTTATCATTTTTATTACATATTACATGTTTTTAATTTAAATTTAAGTTTTCAATTAATTTAGCTCTTAATATTTTCATAAAGCTTTCATCTAGAGTTAAAACATGTACTATGCATGTTTATTTCAGTTTCCAAGAAACACATAAATTTTATAACACCATAAAATTCATTTTATAATTTTTATTTTTTAAATTATATTGTTCAGTATAATGGAGAATAAAATAATTTTCACATCCTCACCACTAAAACATGTAGGCTTTAGTTTTTCCTCACTCTTCATTCAAATGTCATATAATCATTTTATTTAGAAATAAAATGTCCTAATAATGTTCTTATTGTAACCTGCAATTACTACAAGGCATTTCTAAAATTGGAGATGATATATAAAGTATATGGTTAATAAGCTTCTATAAAGTTGCCATTCAGTGTCAGTTACTGAGATCCATGACTAATTTTTATCACAAAACCTTTTTTTTTGATAAAATACCATAAATAATTAAAATAGATTTACAATAAACATAAATGGGGTATATTAGTTTCCTAGGGCTTTCATAACAAATTACCATAACCTTGTCTGAAAACAAGAACATTTATTCCCTCACAGGTCCGTAGGCCTGAAGTCTGATATCAAGGTGTCAGCAAGGCAGTGCTCCCTCCAAAGACTAGGGAAGAATCTGTTCTTTTCCTAGCTTCTGGTGGATCCAGGCAGTCTTTGAATTGTAGTCACATCCCTCTAATCTCTCCATCTGTGATTGCATTGCTCCTCCTCTTCTGTATTTTTTCTTCTCCACGTGTCTGTCCCAAAATTTCCTCAAGCTTTCTCCAAGGAGGACATATATGATTGCTTTCAGGGCCCACATGAATAATCCACAATGAACTTTTCAAGAGCCTTAATTTAATCATACCTTTATCATGTTCAGTCATATTCACAGGTCCTGTATATTGGGGTATAGACACACCTTTCTGACGGCCACTATTAAGCCCACTACACAGGGTACTCTTATCAATGAGAAGACATTACGTAAAGGAAAAATTTCAACATTATGTCATCTGTAAGAAAGTCACTGAATCGAAATGGATGCAAAATTCTGAAACTAAATTGTTAGGGCTAGACACAGCAAGCAAACATGTCTTTAAATAACTCAATATAGGAATTTTATTTAATATATTTATTTTTGTATTTTTTATTGTAGTTCAAGTACAGTTTTCTACCTTTTCTTCCCACTCCTCACCACCATCTCAGCCTCCCTCCCCCATTTCCACCCTCCCTTGTTATTGTCCGTATACGCCTTTTATTATTGTTCCTGTGAACGCTTCAGCCTTTTCCCCCTTTATCGCCTGCCCTCTCCCTTCTCATCACTGTCAGCCTGTTCTCAATTTCAGTGTCTTTGGCTATAGTTTGCTTGCTTGTTTGTTTTGTTGATTAGGTTCCTAATATTTTGGCTTTATTTTATAATATCAGCTATATCTATTCAATACAGAAATTAATATGCTTGAAACCATAAGATAAGAAATAACTTTCTTGACTTGACCTAGTGTATACATTATAAATTAATTACAAACATGATTTTCTTTCTTTTTTTTTTTATCTTTTGTTGTAACATCACTTATAAGATCTACCCTCTTAGCCCTGGCTGGTGTGGCTCAGTGGATTGAGAGCTGGCCTTCGAACCAAAGGGTTACCAGTTAGACTTCCAGTCAGGGCACATGCCTGGGTTGAGGGCCAGGTCCCTAATAGGAGGTGGGGGAGGGGCAACCACACATTGATGTTTCTCTCCCTCTCTTTCTCCTTACCTTCTCCTCTCTAAAAATAAATAAATAAAAATCTTTATGAAAAGATCAACCCCCTTAACAAAATTTTATACAATAAACTATTGTTAATCATAGAGCCTATATATATCAGCAGGTCTCTAAAACTTGCATATTTTTAAATTATACTTTATTGGTTATGTTATTGCAGATGTCTCAATTTCCCCCCTTTGCACCTCTCACTCTCTCAGGCAATGCTTACACCATTTTTCATGTCCATGGGTCATGCACACAGGTTCTTCGGTTACTCTATTTCTTATACCATACTTTTCATTCCCATGGCTCTTCTGTAAATACATATTTATATTTCTTAATCCCCTTACATTTTCATCCTCCCCCCGAATCCTCATCCTACTGATAAACATCAAACACTCTCTGTACCCATGATTCTGTCTTTGTTTTTCATGTTGGCTTAGTTTGTTTTTGAATTTCAATTGCTGATAGATTTGTACTCATTGCTAATTTATTGTTCATAGTTTTGATCTTCTCCTTTTTATTTTTAACTATTTATTTACTTTAATTTTTCCCATCACCATTTATCCCGCTTATATCCTCTTCCAGTTCCACTTACCCTACTGCTCCCTGAAACCACCACACTGTTGTCCATGTCCATGAGTTGTTTTTCTCTGAGTAGCTTCCTAGATTACACTGAAACTTCAGAGGTAAAAATCATTGCCTTGGAACACTTAGAGCTCAACATACTTTCTCAAAGCCTATTCTATAGCTTTTACATTATTTTGTTCTTTTAAACACTGGAATTGGATTAAACATATCCTCATTATTCAATCATGTCTTTTATTTAGTTAGTTATTTTTTAAATATGTTTTATTGAGTTTGCTATTACAAATTTCCCAATTATTCCCTCTTTGTCCTCCTCTATCTGGTACCCCACATTTCCTCTGTCAATCTCATGACTTATATGTCATGCATATAAGTTCTTTGGCTACTCCATTTCCTATACCATTCTTAATATTCCCCTGACTGTTCTGTACCTACCAATTTGTAGTTGTTTTTTTTTCCAATTTGTACTTCTTAATCACTGCGCCTTTTCCCCCTTCCCCTCCCAATTGATAACCCTCCAAATCATCTCCATATCTATGATTTTGTTTCTGTTCTACTTGTTTGCTTTGTTTTTAGAGTCAATGTTTGGTAATTGTGAATTTATTGCCACTTTAATGTTCATAGTTTTGATCTTTTTCTTAAATAAGTCCCTTTAACATCTCCTATACTAATGACTTGGTATGATGAACTCCTTTACCTTTACTTTGTCTGGAAAGCTCTTTATCTGCCCTTGGGTTCTAAATTATATCTTTTCTGGGTAGAGCAATCTTGGCTATCGGTACCTGCTTTTCATGACTTTGAATATTCTTGCTAATTCCTTCTAGACTGCAAAGTTTCTTTTAGGAAATCAACTGACAGTCTTATGGGAACTCTACTGTAGGTGAATAACTGTTTTTCTCTTGTTAATTTTAGGATTCTCTCTTTATCTTTAACCTTTGACATTTTGATTATGATGTGTCTTGGTATTGTCTTCTTTGGGTCCATCTTGTTTGGTATTCTCTGTGCTTCCTGGACTTGCATGTCTATTCATTTCACCAAATTATGGAAATTTTCTTTCATTATTTTTCCAAATGGGTTCCCAATTTCTTTTTCTTTCTGTTCTCCTCCTGGCACCCCTGTGATGCAAATGTTGGAATACTTGACATTATCCTTGAGGCTGCTTACATTATCCTCATTTTTTGGTGGGGTGGGGGAGGATTCTTTTCTCTTCTTGTTGCTCTGGTTGCTTGTTTTTTCACTTCTTTATGTTCTTAATCATTGATTTGATTCTTGGCTTCATCGACTCTATTGTTATTGTTGTTTCCCTGCAAATTGTTCTTTATTTCAATTAGTGTAATCTTCATTTTTAACTGTATCTTTTTTATGTTGTTGAGGTTCCTTACTAAGTTCCTTGAGCATCCTTATAACCAGTGTGTTGAACTCTGCATCAGATAGATTAATTATCTCTATTTTCTTTAGTTTCTTTCCTGGAGTTTGTTCTTTCATTTTCTTTGTCGTCTCAGTTTTTCAGCTTCCCTGTATTTGTATTTATGTATTAAGTAGAGCTGCTATGACTCTCTATCTTTATAGTGTAGTCTTATGTAGTAGGTATCCTATAGGATCCAGTGGCATAATCTACATCCAAGGTGGATACTGGAGGTGTGACCTTCATGTGGGCTGAGTACATCCTCCTTTTGTAGTTAAGCCTTGGTTTCTGTTGGAAGATCAATGGAAGGACTGACCTAAGCCTGTCAGCAGCAAGGACTGATTGTGACCACAGACTACAAACTTCCACTTTCTGTGAAGGATCAGCTTTGTGGGAGCAGGGTGGCAGTGCTCCTAGGTGCTCTGTAGCTGTACAATGGGTACAAAGGCACTGGGGTTTCCTGGGTGGTACAGACCAAGGTCAGCGACCACTTGTGTTTTACCCTGGGCTACCCTGCTCGAGCTGTAAAGCAATCTGAGATGACTGCTACTTGTGCTAGGCTTAGAGATTCCCATGTGAAGCCAAGCTGTGAATCTAAGCTCACTGCTGATAGTGCTGGGCCTGGTACCACTTACCAAAAGATACTGGGTGCTGGGACCTCACTGAGGGCTGCTTTTGCTTGTTTGAGAGGATTTAAGAAGTTATGAAGCATGAGCTAAGACTAGCCATTCATATGGAAAAGCCACCGTTAATAGCTGTAAGTTGAGTGGGAGGGAACTTCAGGGTTCTCCAGGATAAGGGAAACAGTACTGATGGAGGCCAGGTTGATGGAGCCTCAGATATGGCACCGGCATGTCAACAATAAGCTGTAAGAGGAAACAATGGATAAATCCTTAGAGGGAGGTGTGTCCATACTTTTGGTGTCTCTGTTCCACACTGGAAGAAGAGTTGTCTTGAGCTACACATTAAACACATTGCAATATGTAATTATAAAAAAAAAATCTTGTAATGTTTTAAGTAAATTTAGAGTTTTGTATTGGACCTCATTCACAGGCATCCTAGCCTGCATGCGGCCCATGGGTTGCAGGTTGGACACCCCTGCTTGAGTGTCCAGAAGCAGAGTGACCCTACTAATACTATGATTTAAAATTTCTGGTTTCTGAAACTGTGAGAGGAATAAATTTCTCTTATGTTAAATTATTTTTTGGTAATTTGTTACAGAAGACACTAGAAAATAATATAGCAATACCAATAGTAATTCTAGAGAAATACAACTTTAAGGGTGAATTTTCTGAACTGGTTCTTGGTTTTCTGAAACTGGTTCTTTAATCTGATTATTTTTAGAGGTAAAAATGACTATTTCCACTCATAAAGAGGACATTGGTACTACATGGTGAGATACAACACTAGAGATATGCCCAATGTCACCACTGAGTTCTCATGATTAAAGTGTATACTTGTATATGGAAGAGTAAGAATCTAGGTAACTATGTAGTCCATATTTCAGAACACTTTGGTTAGATTAATTAGTATAATAATACTAGTTATTATACTACTACTACTACTAATATTATTAGTGGCTTGTTGTTCCTAAGTGCACTGGAGAAATCGGGGTAACAAAGAATGAATATATCAAATTCCTAGCTCAAGCTCTGAGTAAATTGCCTGAAAGCTCTTATGTCTTCCCTGAAATAAACCCTATCTCTTAAAAGACTCTTAAACAAACACAGAGTTTTACCCTGTGAGTGGCTGAATCACAGCACAAATTAAATTCTTTACCATTTCAAGATGATATCTTCTGTTGAAGTGAGGCCATTGATTGGGAAGGAATGGAATACTGACACATGGAATAAGGATGTGTGGGGAGATCCTGGAGACGCTGTGAACACTGAACACATACACTCTTCTGAGCCTTCTTTGCCGGTAGAAACAGCCCTCTACCACTGCTGACTGAACAGGTTCACCCTGATTTGCCCAGAGAAACTTGAATGACCTTCCTTGAGATAGTCGTCTTTCAAGTCACTGCTAGTTTTTCTCAGGACAATCCCTATCATCTCTCTCTGCTCCTAGATCTATAACTACACTTGAGTTCTCCCAGCCATAAAGGATGAGGTACAATGTGTGCCCTGTGAGGAACTATTCTAAACACCAGTCCATGTGGCCAGAACTCTAGGAAATACAAATGGAGAAATGTAAAAAGTGAAGAATAATGGTGGAGAGAACATAAAGTTGAATTTATTGATATGGGTCAATTAAGCAGAAGTTATGGATTTTTTTTTTTTTCAGTTTGAAGTGTTACAAAATGTTCTGTTTGTAAGGCTGGCTGAAACATGGTTCAAAATGTAGCCTACACTACATGAAGCTGAAATGCAAACACTTTTTTTTCTAGTTTGAGTTCATAGAAGTCTAATTCAAATCACCAAAACAGGGAGCAATGCTCTCTCAATTAATTTCCATATCTGCACCAGTTTATAGAATCAGAACTCCTTGAATGAATGGGAGAACTGGTTAGCTTCCAAAAGTTTATACTGTTGATGTTTCTCCCAGTTTTTTTGAATGAGGCTTATAGCCTTTTACTAGATTTACTATAGGTTAAAGAAAAGAAAATATTCAATTTTTTTAAGGGTTACTAGACATTGGCTCTGAAGTGATTCTAATTTTGGGAGATCCTTACATCACCATTTTCTATCACTGAGAGGAGGGGCTTGCAGATGTCAAGTAATCAATGGACTTTTAGCTCAGGTCCATCTTACATTGGGTTCAATGGGTTCTTGGACCCATCTTGTGGTTATTTCTCCAGTTCCCAGAATGTATAATTGGAATAGACTTATTTAGCAACTAGAAGAATCCACACATTGATTACATTACATTTGGAATGAGGGCTACAATGCTATAAAATCCCAGGTGGAAACCACTAGGATTGGCTCTATATAGCATAAAGAGTAAACCAAAAGCTATATTACATTTATGGAAGTATTTCAGAGATTAGTGGCACCTTCAGGGAGTTGAAATATTCAGCGGTGCTGGTTTCCACAACATCTCTATTCAACTTGCTTTATTTGTCCTGTGCAGAAAACAAATGGATCTTAGAGAATGACAGCGGATTTTTGTAAATTAACCAACTGGTGACTCCAATAGCAGCTGCTGTTCCAGATGTGGTTTCATGGCTTTAGCAAATTAACATATCCCTTGATATGCATCTTGCAAATGTTTTCTTCATGATGCATGGTCATAAAGATCATAAGAAAACTTTGCTCTTCCCTGGCAAAGCCAGCAATATACCTCATTGTCCTACCTCAGGGGTATCTATAGACCTATGTTTTAATTTAGTCTGCAGGGACTTTAATTACCTTTCCCTTTCCTAAGACATAACACCAGTTTATTATACTGATATTATGCTAATTAGATCTAATAAGCAAGAAGTAGCAACTACTCTAGATTATTATTAAGACATTTGCATTTTCACATCAGTAGTTTCCAGGGGTCCTGTGGTGAAAGACATCTCAAGATATCTATTCTAAGGTGAAGGATAAATTGTTGCATCTGCCCCTTCTACAATAATAAAAAAAGAGACACAATGTCTTGTGGGCCCCTTTAGATTTTGGAGGAAACATATTTCTCACTTGATTGTGCCATTCAGGGTCATTACCCAGTGACCAGAAAGACTGCTAGTTTTGACTGGGCCCTGGAACAAGAGAAAGCTGGGTAACAAGTCCAGGACTCAGGCAAGATGCTCGGCCTTTAAGATCCTTTAGTTATAAGATCCAGCAGACATTAAAAATTAAATTACTAATATGTTACTGTTTTGGTAAAAGGATGTTTTCTCTTTATTTTCATGTATATTAAAATATATTAGGACACCCAGACTGATATGTTCTATTGCATATAAAGTGCTGTTCATATTTTTGAAAACTATTGAATAGAATGGATTGATTTAGATTGTGTATAAAGCAACAAAATATGTTTTTTCATATTAAATCTATATTGCAATGATGCTGTTTAGCTTTTTAGTTTTTAATATATAATGTAAAACTTAAACTAATGTGACTAACACACAGCTAATGAAATCATAAATATGTTAAAGCTTATACTATGGAAAAAAAATGAAATTACTGTCTTGACCATGTGGCTCCATTGGTTGGAGTATTGTCCCATACACCAAAAAGATTGTGGGTTTGATTCCCAATCAGTGCATGTACCTAGGTTGTGGGTTCAATCCCCCATCAGGGATCATGGAGTGCATGGGAGCCGGGAGCAGGGATCACCGATGTTTCTCACATCGATGTCTCTGTCTCTATCTCTCTATCTGTCTCTATTTCTGTCTCTATCTCCGTCTGTCTCTCTCTCTCCTTCCCTCCCTCCCTCTAAAACCAATAAATACATCCTCAAGTGAGGATTCAAATTTTTAAAATCAAATTACTATCACATCTATATATTAACATATTATGGCCACCTGTCTGAAAAAAAATGTTTGCATCTGTTTGCAAACAAATGTATTTGCACATTTAAAACATCAGTTTTTCTGGTAGAGGTAGCTGGAGACAATTTAAGTTTCTGTCACTAAAGAAACCAGAGAAGCAAATGTGAAGGATGCAGTATTAAAAGCATGCGATCAATATACTCTCAGAACTCCAATAGATCTTATAACACATATCTTTGAGATTAATAGATAAGAAACATAATGAGCTCCAGACCAGGGCATTATTTCTATAAATCAAAAATGCATGAAAAACAAAAGAATATGATATATTTTAGAACAGTGTCTAAGGACATACAGCAAACACATTAAAAAAGGTAGGACTGGAGAGTGTGGATGAAGGGAAGCTAAGACAAATTAAAATAAAACAAGTTATATTTGATGACTGATCGTAGTATGCACTAATCTGAAGAACTGATCAATTTAAACATCTATGTCTGAACACAAATAGACAGGGAGAGAGATAAGGCAAGAGAAATTAACTACTATTAAGAATTTTAAAATTGTTAACATGTTTCTATATTTAGGAATATATATTTAAATTATTTTAATGCATACCATTTACCCAACAATAGACTTAGAGCTATTTGTTATGACAGACTAAGACTGGAGACAAAGCTTACATTACAGGACATTCAGCAAAGTATTACTTCTAAAATAAAAAATTAAGGAATCTAAGCATACACTGAGATGGGATTAGTTAATTATAGGAATGGTTATGTAAAATATAAAAGGCTTACTGAAAGCAAATTTTACAAACTGTGTTGTGGAGATGTTGACAGAAAAAAATGAAGTTTATCTTAATGTTAAAAACAGATCATAAAGTAGAATATACAGAATATATACACTTATAGGTAACATACATAGGGAAAACTGAATATGTAGAAGTAAAATTCTTTTTTAAAAAGTATTTTTATTGATTATACTATTACAGTTTTCCCAATTTTTCCCCCTTTATTCCCCCTCTGCCCCTGCTCCTCTAACCCTCCAGCATGCCCCACCCTTAGTTAATGTCCATGGGTTGTACATATAAGTTCTTTGAGTTCTTGGTTTCCTATACCATGTTTTTTATCTCTCCACATCTATTTTATGCCTATTAATTATACTTCTTCTTCCCTATACATTTTCCCCCATTCCTTCCTTCCCCCTCCCCACTGAACTCCCTGTGTTATCTCCATTTCTCTGATTCTGTTTCTGTTCTAGTTGTTTGCTTAGTTTTTGTTGCTTTTTGTTACCTTTAGATTTATTTGTTGATAATTATGAGTTTGTTGTCATTTTGCTGCTCATATTTTTATCTTCTTTTCATTAAATAAGTCCCTTTAACATTTCATATAATAAGGGTGATGATGAATTCCTTTAACTTGACCTTATTGGGAAGCACTTGATCTGCCCTCCCATTCTAAATGATAGTTTTGATGGGTAGAGTAATCTTGGGTAGAAGTCCTTCCTTGCCTTTCATGACTTGGAATACTTCTTTCCAGCCCCTTCTTGCCTGTAAGGCTTCTTGTGAGAAATCAGCTCATAGTCTTATGCAAACCCCTTGGTAGGTAACTGTCTCCTTCCCCCTTGCTGCTTTTAGGATTCTCTCTTTATCTTTAATCTTGGGTAACCTAATGATGATGCGCCTAGGTGTGTTCCTCTTTGAGTCCAAATTCTTTGGGACTCTTTGGGCTTTCTGGACTTCCTGTAAGTCTATTTCCTTTGCCAGATTGGGGAAGTTTTCCTTCATTATTTGTTCAAATAAGTTTTCAATTTCTTGCTGCCGTTCTCCTTCTGGCACCCCTATAATTCAGATTATTAGAACATTTCAGATTGTCCCAGAGGTTTGTAAGACTCTCTTGACCTTTTTTGAATTCCTGTTTCTTCATTCTGTTCTGGTTGGATGTTTATTTTTTCCCTTTTGTTCCAAATCGTTGCTTTGACTTCTGGTTTCCTTCCCGTCACTGTTGGTTCCCTGAATATTTTGCTTTATTTCATTTTGGGTATCCTGCATTGGTTTTTGTGGGGTTTTTTTTTTCATATTTTGACCAAGCTCAATCACTTCTGTAAACATTGATTACCAGGGCTTTAAATTATCCATCAGAGAGGTTAGCTATTGCCTCATCACTTAGATCACTTTTAAGGTTTTGCTCTGTTCTTTCATTTGGGCCATATGTTTTGCCTTGGCATACCTGCTAAGTGGTAAGGGGGTGGGGCCTTAGGTTTTCAGCTGGGCAGAGAAACTTTCTTTGTTGCACTGTGGTCTTGCCTGTGAGGGAGGGGCCAGAGAGGGAACAGTACAGCTCTCCTGCTCATCTCTAGTGCACTTTCCAAAGGACTCTCATGTGGCACTAGGAGTTTCTCCTGCTGCAGCAACCACCATACTCCACAGTCAGCCCTGAGTCTCAGTTTCACCTTCAGCCAGCCCCACCCCCATGGTCTGTCGAGTCACCATGGTTTTTCTGAGTTGGCCCCCATCATCTGTTGCCTTACTGGTTATTCTGGTTGATTTTTTCTTTAATTCATTGGTTGTCGAAGTTCCATGCAATCTGAGTCTCTGGTGCTTTTGTTTGTTAATTGATTTTAGATTGGTTGTTATCCTCCTTTTGGTTGTGCCAGGATGTGAAGGGTTTCTACCTATGCCTCCGTGTTGGCCAGAAATAGCCATAGAAGTAAAGTTCAGATAGTTTTCTCTTAGTATGAAACTAAGTGAACATGTGTTAATTTAAAAATATAGTTATTCAATAAAAAGTACAACTCTTTGATATATATCTCTTGTTAAAATTAGTAATAATTTAACATACAAATAGTTATGATATCTAAATGATTTTGTAACAAGAACTTGACTTTATTTTTCCAAAATTATTATTATTTGTGTTTACTTCAATATTTTATTAAATATCACATTGTCTATAATGAAATGAGGATACTAAAGGAAAACGTGATATCTGTTCTAAAGAAATCCATGGTAGAAATATAATATATTAGTACAACAATTTTTTATCTCTTTCATTGCATGGCACATATAAACTAATTACTAAAGTTCTGTGGCACACCAAAATATTTTTAGGTATAGGTATAATTTTGATTCATTCACATCGGATAACTATTGTTCTGTTGGCCATTATCATTTTCTTATCTACAGTCTAAGGAAAAAGCAGTCAGTGTCCCTGACTATATATCAGGTATTACATGTTTAAAATTTTTTTGAAAATCACTGATTAGTAAATAGATAAATTTCATAATACTATAAGACAAAGACTCAACAGAAAATCATAGTTCTGAGTGATTTTGAATTCTAGAGACATATTTTTATATCATATGTGTTTTTACTTGTGAAGCCAAATAGTATGGAAATAGAAGACAAACGCCCCTCTGCATCTGCACTTTTACACATCAATAATCCGAATACAGATGGAAAATATTTGAGAAATTTTCCAGGAAGTTTATCCCAAACAATGCGGTGTAATAGCTACTTACCTAGCATTTACCTTGTATTAGGCATCATAAATAATCTAGAGATGGTGGGGGATAGGCATAAACTATATGAAAATAAAACACCATTTTTTTAAAGATTTTATTTATTTATTTTTTAGGGAGGGAAGGGAGGGAGAAAGAGAGAGAGAGAGAAACATTAATGTGCGGTTTCTGGGGGCTGTGGCCTGCAACCCAGGCATGTGCCCTGACTGGGAATCGAACCTGTGATGCTTTGGTTCACAGCCCGCACTCAATCCACTGAGCTATGCCAGTCAGGGCTAAAACACCGTTTTTATTAGGGGATTTGAACACATATGGACTTTAGTCAATTCATGAGGTTCTTAGAATTGATTCCATGGAAATACTAATGAAAGACTATAATTTGAGAATGGTGTTCACTATGTCAGCATGTATACTAAAATTGGAAAGATGCAGAGAAATAGTGTGACCCTGTGCCAACATGACACAATCTGGTGAAGCATTTCATATTTAAAAAATAATAATAATTGTCCTGACCAGTTTGGCTCAGTTGCAAACCGAAAGATTGTGGGTTCAATTCCCAGTCAGGGAACATGCCTGTGTTTCAGGTTTGGTCCCCAGTCAGAGCCCATGCATGAGGCAATGAATGATGTTTCACTCTCATAGCAGCATTTCCGCACCTGTCTTTCTCCCTCCCTTAACCTCTCTCTGGAATCAATAAAGCAAAAAAATTATTACTACTACTACTACTATGTTAGGGACCACTTTGTATGGTATTGGAAACTGTAACCCTGCGAGAGCAAAGCCTTGCCTGTAAGTCTCAACAGGAATGCCAGGAAGCAGGTGGCAGGCATGACCCGACACCAACACTGAGGGTTCCTGTGGGAAATCAGGCCTGAAGAATACATTGTATCCTTTGAAGCTTGCTTTGCTTTGTATAACCCTGTTGATATAAATCAGATGTTTAAATTCAAAGCTTAAGAGAGTGAACTCCTAATTTCATGAACCACTCCTTAATGATCCTCTGGTGTCAGCACATCTAATGGACCCTGACCTGAGGCAGATTTCTGTATTACCTCAATTGTTATCTATAGATAATATCTGTTTTCTGTAACTATGGCCTTTAGACATTGATTGGTGAGCTTTGCATGCATACTGTATACCCCTGCACATACCAACACCAATAAAAGCCATTTTGGAGAAGGGCTCGGGGCATTCTCCACTAGAGGGAATTGCCACCCCCTTTCCCACTGGAACAACAAATTGAGTCTGGGATGACTCATTCTCATCTGTGCTGGATGGGAGAGCTCCTCAGGATGGGGCATCCCACACTACCACCACCACCACTACTACTACATAATCTGAGAGTGAGTAAGGCTGCATCTGAGATAAACCAACATGGTTATGAATTTGAGTGGCCTCTTTTGGAATAGTCCTTTTTCCAGATCACAGTGCCTAAAGTTGTTACTTGATGAGAAATATGTAAAAGTACGAGTCTTAAGTGTAGTAAAAACAGTCATTTTTTGTTAAGTTTTATAAACTATGTTTAGGTAGAAGTACCCATCCAGTTCTTGAGGATCTTTGAAAAATTTTATGGAGTGACAGTGCTCGAAAAGGCAAAGCCATGTGGAAATACCCCTCACAAATAGACTATGGAGTACAAATTAGAGGTTTAAAAAAGTCCCTCTGCAATGGACAATGGGTACATAGAGTGCTGAACATGACAGACTGAGGTTGCTAGACCCATTCAGGGACATCAGACATTAGGTCTGTGGCAAAGGCTGGGGCTGAGGTTTGCTTCACAATGAGAACCACAGTTGCCACTTCAGATGTTATCAATATAAAGCCAAAGGCAGCAATAAACATTTCTGAGAAATGCGACTACTCAAATAATGCCCTATGCTATTCTGTATCTAGAAAATATCCCAAATAAATGAGAACTAATGAATGATGCAAAGCACAGAAAGCTAATATACTATTTCATTTTTAATTGATTAACAGTATGAAAGAATCATTTGCCAAAGAGATCTTACAAAGAGAACAAATGTAAGAGTGAGGTATTTTTTTTTTTTTTTGGAAAGAAACAATATTAAATCTGTTTTTACATTTTCTGACAGTTAGAATCTGGCATTTGACTTGGGCTATTTTTTATGACTACATTCAAGTTGAAGCAATATATAAATATATATTTTGTTTGTTTGTTTTAGTATCTTGTTTTAGCTAACAGTCATGTCAAAGCAGCACTGCAAAATTAAGGCCCATACATCTACCTCCAAATACTATTCTAGCCATAATCCTTCAGGATTCCCCATAAAACCCACCTCCTCTTTTGAACCTTATTTCATTTGATAGACTCTCAAGGGTATTAACAAATTAAAATATATCTTCATTTATATAATCATTGTATTAATTTGTTCTAAATCTGGTCTTCTATAGGATTTTTAAGACTTCCATTTAATTAGGCTTTTTAAAAATAAAACCTACCAGGGCATCAAGATTATTTAGATCACCAAAAATATACATAGTACAATCTCAAAATATATTGATTCTTATAATAATATGATATCCACACATTATATCTATGCCTTTTTACAGATCACACTGAAGTACTTTGATTTCAGAGTTTTTCTTGACACTTAATTTAAAGTTACAACATTGGTCTTCCAAATCTGACATTTGTACGATTGGTGGATTGCACTGCAGTTTTATTGACCTTTGTCTTGTTTTTGTTCTCACTTGCTCATCAGATGCCTTACTGTCAAAAAAAGAGCATTAGCAATTTCCTTACTTCTCTGCCAATTATTGTATCTTTTTGCAAGAGCATTGCAGATCATTCATAAATAGTTCTTAGCTTGGCTGTAGCCTCTCTCCATAACCTTTACAGCCTTTAGGGAGCTATTTGTCTTTGCATTCTCTAATCTTGTGGATTTATATACCAGTAAATCCAGGGCTACTTCCCAAGCCCCGGTGACTACATACACTCTTATTTCTTTGCCAAACTGCCTTTCCCCCCCTTTAAAGCAATAATTAGTTACTATATTCTTTGAGGATTCTTTTTCAAGACTGGCTCAATTTCCATTGCTGGCTGTAAAGATAAACTATTACTAACCTACTACTATATCCTGCTAGTATAAATTTTGATAATTATAAAGAAGTGGTCAGGGAATGACACATTTATTTGTAAATGAAATGTTACAAATATTCCGGATTACTGAGAATCTCGGCCCCTGGCTTCTACTTCTTTATTTTTACTTCATTTAGGATTTACATTTAGCTTAAAATTTATCTTAGAAACATTATTCTTGTTTTCTGTATATATATATAAATATAGTGTTTACATTTTTCTTAATTTTCTGTAACATATACCTTGTACTAAGTTCTGTTTATCTTCTTTATCTATTTTTCTATGAATGTTCTTTCACTCAACAGTTGCATGCTTCTTCTAAACAAATAAACAAATCATTCCAGAATAGTGAAGTTCTTCTAAACTATAGTGAATAACTTAGATTTCCAGGGATCTGATGATGAGATTATCCCATTTCTTTGGCCCTTTGCCTTTCTATGAAGATGTCAGGATATTTTGTCTCCAAGTAAACGCAAACCTGAATTAGAATAATTTAAGTCACAAGAAGTCATCACCTTTGCCTTACAAAGCTTGAAGGGAGATAACCCTAGCAACCAGATTTATCTGGTCACTTGACAATATTAGAACTCTGAACTAACAATTTGCAATTAATTTTTCTCTTTTTATCAGGATGCAAGATGTATGCAAACCTCTAAATATCATGTTCCAAGTGGAAAGGAGGAGAAACATTTTTTTCCTGAAAAAGTATTTAAGAAGAAAAGAAACCCCTTCCTGGACATATTTCTAAATTTTTGTTTGCCAAAATTGGGTCATACGGACACCCTAATCTGATTACTGGCAAAGAAAAAATGGGATTATCCCTATTAGTTTTCAGAGTTATTGTATGAGCACACTACTCTTTGGGGTCCACCCCCTGGTACCTGATTTTAAGACATATTGGTTTTCCAACACTTAGGGACAAAGGAAAATAACCAATATTGGTCTCTATGGGCACCTTGTCCCATATTTGGTAACTGTTCATTTGAAGGCCTTTGCTAACATCCTTAGAAGAGAATGAAGGTGGTACCAGTGCAACAAAATTATTAAGTTACCTGAATAAAATACATGTATGCACATGAACATATGAATATATATTTGTGCATCTGCACACAAATGTGTATACATATACATGAATATGCAGGCATATATAATTGAATAAAGATTATCTTAATCTTTACATATGCTTATGAGTGTGCACATAAACACATATTTAATACATTTGTGTATTTGTGTGTACACATGCAAATGTTTACCATTTCCTCTCCTATGTGACTACTTCATACAATCACACTGTATTACATCATTTTATTACTTTTTTTGCTGATAACATGATACTTTTTTGTTTTAATGAAATAAAATTGACAAAAGTTCATATACATTATAAAATAATTGCTCCAAACAAATTAACAAACCTATCACCTCAAATAGTTATAATTCTTTTGTGTATATCATAATATTTCAAATCTCCTGTCTTAACAAATTTCAAGTATACAGCACAGTATTATTAACTATAATCACCATACATAGATCCCAGAATCTATTCATCTTACACAACTAAAACGTGTAATATTTTTTAATTGACAAACTTGAAGTAATCAGAAGAAAGCTTTCACAATTTTCCATTTATTTCCATGCATTCGTTTCCACATACTCTACCTTCTCACCTGTTTATACGGATAAAGTGTCCGTGCTCCCAGATAAGGCAAACTTCTCCACTTTGCACTTGACCAATCCTTTCTGATCTACTCTCTCTTTAGCCCTTTGCAAATTTCACTGACCAGTGAGGCTTTTCTTGGCCACTGTAGTAAATATTTCACCATTTTCCCTTCTTACTCTGTTTTCCTGTCTTATCATTTTTTTTCGGTGTTTATTGTCAACCAACATTCCATACGCTTTACTGGTATTTTAGTCTCCCTGACTAGAATGTAAATTTTGTGAGGATGGGACTTTTTCTATGTTTTGTTCACTATAGTTTTCCCAAGACCTACCAGATTGCTCAGCACGTTTTATACACATTATAAATATTTGTTGAATAAACATTAGCAAAAAAGAATTTATCCTATCACTTTGGTTAAAATTTTTGAGATTAGGATGAGCTCAATTTATTTCCAAAATGGACCTATTAATTCTCAGGTCATGATGTCCAGAAGTAATGTAGGATTCCTTCTTACAATTCTAGAGTTGGTCAGTATGTTTCTGATTAAATTTGATAATCTTTTATTTTATTTTATTTCTAATTTTAATCACATTTTTAGAGTCACCATAATCCTTTTGAAAGAATATTTGCCCTGGCTGGTGTGGTTCATTTGGTGTGGTTCATTCGGTTGGAGCATATGCCTGGGTAGCAGGTCAGGTCCCCAGTAGGGGGTGTGTAAGAGGCAACCACACACTGATGTTTCTCTCCCCCTCTCCCTCCCTTCTCCTCTCTAAAAATAAATAAATAAAATTAAAAAAAATTTTCTTAGTCTTCTCCCAAACTGGATTTGGTTAATTTGATTACATTCACATTCAGTGTAATCTATTTGTATTAGTTCTTTTTCCTCTTAGTATCTTTTTAAAATAAATCCTTGTTTAAAATACAAAGACTGGAGTCTACTTCATACACATACATTAGTAGCACTTTATCTTCATACTCTCTACTAGCTATTTTGAATTTTCGTATGTTTCAAGAAAGTGTAAACTCCGTAAGAACAGGGATTATTGCCTCAGGGTTGTATATCCTAAAATATATTGAATACATCCACACATACATACATACATAAATGCACATACAGATATATTTTGTATATATTTATTGAGGAATTGTAAGATACTATGACTGTGCCATCCATTTTGTTCACCAACAGAAATCTTATTAATCTCTTTAATGAATTTATCCTGTTTTCTAGTTTTGCAAGTTTTAAATCTAAAAGATACTTATTTTATATAATGAATTTGAATAACATTTAGTTTTAACACATTACTTAGTCACAATAAAGAAAAATGAAGTCACAGGTTAAATTCTTATTTTATTAGTATCCACCAAAATTGAGTACTATTCAAATATAACAGTATTATTAATTTTCTGAAAATGAAATAGATAATAAAAAGATATATGCACATGTTATTAATATTCCAGTTACCAAAGTATAACATCTTAATAAAAGCCTTCTTAGGAAACTTTATATAAAAAAGTTTATACTTAATGAAAAATGTGTGAAACATTTAATTGTTCAGTAGTTAAACTCAGTTTATTGTCAGTATTTTTTT